>BGNK01001122.1:127076-161140 GCA_003297005.1 Symbiodinium sp. clade A Y106 | reverse complement strand
AGCGGAGAGTAAAAGCTGAGATGGCGGCAGCGCGCGAGGGTGGCGGCGCAGACCGCGCACGGCACCTGGCCAGCAAGCGGACAAAGGTAGCGGCCTCGGCACTCCAACGCCCACCAATCACGAGAGCAATGACAGTGAGCCGGCAGCGGTTCGACCTGCAAGGATCCAGTCAGCATTATGATCAAGTTCAACATCCCCAATCATAAGCTCGCCATCGCGTGTTCGCCACGCGTTCACTGTATCCCCGGATGCCAAAGCTACTTGCGTCTTTTTGCAAGGATAAACATCATAGTTCTCGGGCCTTGGTCTAATCACCTCGTTCGCACCTGAATCCACCAAGACCTGTGGTCCTAAATCAACCCGGGCTGTTGCAACAAATGGTACCTCCAGCCGTCGCATTGGAGGATGCAGGAGAGCAGAGAACCAAGGAGCTGTGTGCAAAGAGCAAGATTGATGAGAGCTGGTGTGACAACATCATCCGGACTTCACCCATCGATCATATGGCAAGTTTGCAATATAAGTGGCTAACTTCCAGTAAGTTGCCAGCGATTGCTGCCTCCAGGCGTGCATCGAGTTCTTAGAGCAGACGTTCCGAACTTTGTTGTTCCAACGGTGAAAAATCTCATGCCATGGCCCATCCCATGAAATGTTTCCGGGTGGACCTACCACTGCTCGAAGTAACCGCTTTTTTTTTTTAGTAACCGCTTGTACTCAACATCCAGTCGCTGTAAATCGGATTTGTGAATTGTTCTGTGCCTTTTTTTCTGTGCCCCGCAGCGAAACAAGCTACCGGTGAAATAACAGCATCAAGGAACTTCAATCGTTTGGACAAAGACACTTTGCGGTCACGCAGAATCCAACCATTGGCGTAGAAAGATTTCGAGGCTGCAGCCAGGTGGTGTGTGAAACAACACACCAAACTAAATCACTACCAAGCATGTTGCACATCATAACAACCGAACCGGTATGCACAAATCCGATTCAAAAGTCGCGTTCAAGTTGTTCAAATCTCACATGCTTCGGCGGCTATGCACACGTCCGCCACGAAATCAATGTTGTTCCTGATGTCACGGAATGTGTTGACATCTCCATCTGTGGAGAACAAGACATGCAAAGATAACGCATGNCTCACATGCTTCGGCGGCTATGCACACGTCCGCCACGAAATCAATGTTGTTCCTGATGTCACGGAATGTGTTGACATCTCCATCTGTGGAGAACAAGACATGCAAAGATAACGCATGTCGAGACCGGCTGGCCGACCTTTGTCGCAAAACATTGTGTGCAGGGTCACAGGACTTTTGGGACTTGTCGGTTCAGGGTTTAGGCGTGAGTAGCACGCAAAGCCCGGATGAAGGTGATGATGATGAGGGTTCGCGAGTGCAAGGGGTCATGGCGTTTGAAGCTGTCGCTGTTTGCCGTCCGAACGCCCTGGACATACATTGAAGGACTACGAAGTCCGCGGCTTGCGCCGCCCGCATCGGAGAGTCACAGGTAGTCCTTTCAATCGATCTGGCCGGCCCGTATGCTGCTGCATATGACGGTACGAAGTATGCGGTTGTACCTGTATTTTCTTTTTCTCCTCCAAGCGTACCAGCGCTACGGTGAACGCCCCGCTCACCGGAGCGGGAAGCGACTCGGCCCGCCCGGCTCCGCAAGCGCGTGGACGTGGTCGAGGGCCGGCTGCTGAATTTGTAGCGCTGCGGGGGAACAACCACGAGGCGCCCAGCGCCGTGCCCCCGACAGCGTGCTGCACCGCGGCACTCGAGGCAGCCGCGCGCAAGGCTGGCGGCGTGCGGAGGGCCCGGACGCGAACGAGCTGCCGCACAAGCTCGTGCGCATCCGCGTTCCAGCGGCGAAGTGGCGAGAACACTGAGGGATGCAACACTGAATCGTAGACCTCAGGGCAAGCTGCCCGATCCTGGAGACCTGGCTTTGGACCCAGGGTGGAAGTAGGTACCTTCTTGTGCCAGTCCGATACCGGGCTAGTCAAGAGCATCTGATAACAACACGTTTGCCAGCTGTGATTGACAAGAAGCCTGAGCAGTGGAGAACGCATGCTATGCCACTGGGTGATTTGATCTGGGTGAGCTCTTCAGGGAAGTTCGGGATGGAGAGGTGGTTCGAAATCCTGGCGTAGGCTTGGGGATGCTTACTGTAGAGGAGCGTGAGCAAGGACAGCATGCAGAACAGGGTTTGCCGTTTGTGGGGCGAGCTTCAGTGGGAAACTACTTTGAGGAGGAGCCACCGTGTGTGACACCTGCGGCTCAGAAGAAAGCGGCGAAGGTTGATGACAAGGCCGATCGATATAAGATCTTGTCGTACGAAGTTGGGCAAGAGATGAACAAAGCGGAAGTCAGGGTTGCTCAGCGGGTTACCGACACGATATTTTTTTGATGCGAGAGTTCTTTCCGATCCTCAGACGCCTGCGGATGAAAAGTCAAGGTGGGTGAATGAGGGAAACATTGCAAGAAAAAAGATTTCTGATGAATGGGAGGAGGCCGACGTGCCACCGGGAGCAAGGGTGCTGCCGGCGAAAGTGGTGCTGACTAAGAAGCCTCTTCATGATGATGCGGAAGTGGACCCTGAGGGGCAAAGGCGCGAATTGTGGTGTGCTTGGTCATGATCCGGATAATGCCAGCGCCAATCCTGCCATTGAGCATCAGATGGAGCGCAGCTTGTCTTGCCGGCAATCCGAGCTGGACGGGGATGTTCTTTCTTGATCCGATTTCGTCTGGAGTGTGGGCCAGGGGAACCACAGTCATTCTGTGGTATCTTTGGCATGTACGTCCGGCGCATCGAGATGATGCGTATGGCTGATTTGCATCGTGCGCAATCGGAGGTTGGATCCCTTTTCTGGTTAGGACTACGGACTAGGCCGGACTTGCTTGCGACGGTTGGGGCATTGTCACGCATGAGCACGGTGGATCCGCGGAAGACTTACAAGCTTGCCACCCAAGTCTGGAGGTATGTCGCCGGAACTAAGAACAAGGTGCTTTTCTTCAAGGCTGGGGTTGACTTGAACGAGGCCAAGCATGGAATATTCCGTGACACATCTCTTGCTCCGGGGGCATCGCGATCAAGAGCGGGTGTGGTAGTGAAGTTTGGCGACCACGTCATTGCATACCGTACCCAACGCCAATCCTTAACAGCTTACTCTGCCTTCGAGGCCGAGGTTGAGGCGGCTGCTACAGCATATCAACTAGGGATGCAGGTGAAGCTGTTTCTGGACAAGCTCTTCCAACGAAGCATGGACACGGAGCTGTTCGGGGATAACTTTGCTTGCGTGGGTAACTTGACCAAGGGGTCGGAGTACGCTGCTCATACTTGAGAAATCATCTTAGAAATGACGGCAGTCCTATGCTACACATGAGTGGAACGTTGATTCCAGCGGATGGTTTGACGAAGACTCTCTCGCGAGTCAAGCTGGAAGCATCACGAGAGAAGTTGAATGTGTTGTGAGTTCAAGCCAAGCTCCGGTCCTGGATGGGTTCGGCGCGTCATGAGCTCTCATTGCTGCCCTCAGCCGAAGGAATAGTCCAGCTTTGGGTGGATGCATGTTTTCGACACCATTTGAACGTCTAATCATCAACTCGTTAAGCGAAGATTTGACGAGGAGGAATGCAGGTGTGCCGGCATGTTCCTCATTCAGTTCGTGTCAACATTAACAGTCCGAGTCCTCCTTCTCATTATAGTCTCGTCAATGGAACTCCTTCCGCAAACATTGCTTTTTACCAACACCTCGCAGCTTGGAGGTTGAGGTCGCGGACCAGCACATTCGTGGCAACAGCTGCAGCAGACACTTCGCTCAGGTGGGCCCCCCCTCCTGCGTGCAGGGTGCCTGACTGACCGAGGGCAGGCGGCGACATGATCCCCCAACACATCAAGCCGGCGCTGGCAGCGGCATCTGGCAAGGGCAAGCTGCAGAGGAAGGCGTAGGCATAGGCGGCGGAGCAGCAGGACGCGGAACAGCGCCGAGTCGATGGCGAGCTCGGGATCAGTAGGAAGGACAGTAAGAACCTTGGCAGCAAACAGGCCGGACTAGGAATCCAGCAGTGCGAGCTCGGCAAAGCCCACGCGGTTGCGATGCTCAACGGCAGCGAGATCAGCAAGGACCCGGAAAGCAGGGTGCTGCCAGCCACGCTACCTCAGGTTCAGCGTCGTCGGCCGGCAGCACAAAAGCTTGCAGGGGCAAGTCAGCCCATCGAGGGGCACGGATGCCGGCCGCGACCAGAACGTCAGTGGCCTCGAAAAGGTCTTGAATCGGACGCCCTGCACACAGGTTGCATTGCCCACCCGGTATTTCAATGGCGAACACGACGAGTCGGTAACGGCGAGCGTGGAGGAGTTCCGGGTGGGTTTCCCGAATTTTCCGTCGCTTTGCACATCTGAGCGAAGTGTCTGGCTGAAAATCTTGGTCCAAACGTCCGTTTTGCTCGGAAGGTGCGCTCACACAGCGGTGCTCACAAAGGTGTCCAGAACGAAGCAGCAACCTCTGCGTCGCAACTTGCAACTTGTCCTCGCGAATGCGTCCAGACGCAAGTAGCGATCCCCGCTGCGAAATCGGTGCTCCCATACCACAAAGCCTAGTGCTCTGCTCTAGGAAAATTGTTTCGCACAAAGCCGAAGTCAAAGGGGGCAAAGGGGCGGTGCCCACCGTTGCGCACTTCGGAGTGCTCCGTGCGCCCGCGCTGTGGCGTCCTTTGATGTTCTGTGGCTGGGCAATACGTTGGTGGTGAGTTTTTCCGTTGCGGTCCAGCTCGTGCTCCAGTGTTCCTGGATTGCGCTGCCGGGCACGACGAGCTTTTGCTCCTTTCGCAGGACAGGGCAAAACGATGGCCACAGAACCTTCGTTTTGCTGGATGGCTGGCTGGGCATGCCAAGCGCACGACGAGGGAGAGTCAATTTTTTTGCAAGCATGATCCATTCAAGTAGTATCCACGGTAATTCGATGATGCTACGTCTTGCATGGGCCTGACACAGCGGACGATGGGTTGGGCTTGCTTCGAGGAAACCTGTCCACGTAGCGTTTGTTTGATGCTGCGATATCCTGCGTCTCCTTTTCTCCTGCAACACAAAACGCAGCATCTTCCAACTGGAAGCGACGTTCGTGGGGAGGCCGTGTCGTCACGGTCCACTTCGCCGTTATAGGCTGGCCCCACGCGCGAAGGCCCAGCGCTGGACCGTGTGCTCGACCCTGCTGCCGAAGAGGAGCTTAGCGGCTTAGGCTTGACAGCAATCTGCAGCCTTAGGCCGGGACCGCTGTTTTGGGAACGTGTCTGGGCTGAAAGCTGTCGAGCAGTTGCCTGACGCTTTGTAGACCTATTGTGAACGACGGTTTGGGTCTACGATGTGGCGTGTCTTCCCGATATATATATATATATATATATATATATATATATATATATATATATATATGTGTGTGTGTGTGTGTGTGTGTNTATATATATATATATATATATATATATATATATATATATATATGTGTGTATATATATATGTGTGTATATATGTATATATATATATATATGTGTATATATGTATATATATGTGTATATATGTATATATATGTGTATATATGTATATATATGTGTATATATGTATATATATATATATATGTGTGTGTATATATGTGTATATATGTGTATATATGTGTATATATGTGTATATATGTATATATGTATATATGTATATATGTATATATGTATATGTGTATATATATATATGTACACATATGTTTCATGTCAATTATTTTGCCGGGCACGTGCAACCATGCGATAATGCGGTAACGATCATGCATCGTTCTTCCCTCGATTGCCGTCATACGCTGGAGTATTCACGAATGATCAAAACTTGCCGGATTGGCCGAGCAATAGACAGCGCGTTTGCGAAACGGTGCAACAGTGAGTGTGTCACGGTTTTTCTGCGCACATAGGCCTCACGGCTCTGCGACAGCCTGGCAGGCTGCGCTCTCATCCATCTGCAGAACACTCCGGAAAATTGCTCGTTCGGTGGAGGGTAACACCTAATTACCTTGGTTGGCCCAGCTATGGGTGGCTTTGCACAAGATGGCGGAAGAAAGCAAGTGAACCCGACATGCGCAGGCATCAATTTACCCGAGTGGCTTGAATTCTGTCACGGAGATCGGGCTGCTCCGATAACTTGCTGGCGTATGCTCGCCGCGCCGAAGCAACCGGTTTCCCCGCTCAGGGAATAGCTGATGATGGCCACACCGAACCGATGTTCAATCAGGAAATGGACATGCGTGAACCACGATGAAAAAATTAGCCTGGGAAGACATTCGGCGAAAAGGACGAAGCGACGGCACAGCCACGGCAACAACAGCATGTCGCTATGAGGTGGCGCACATGCAGCGACGTCTCCGGGCAGTCACGGTGGATCCGTTGCAACCCGGCGACTCTCCTCACAGAGGCCAGCGCATGGATGTCACAGCCTCGCATATTAGTAGCGATTTCGTGGGCCCGGGAATGATATTTTCCTAGCCATGCTGAAGGACCCCGTGCAGCAAAACCGTCTGGAGCACCAGCAGGATCCTCAAAACAAACAAGCGTCCAAACAAACTGAACGTGGTGAAACAAAGCCCAAATTACCTCACCTGACCTAGCACGCCGGGAGCTCCCAAGTGAAATGCGACAGGCGACGACCGCAACGACATACTTTATAGTCAGAAAGGTTTTTGTACTGGCGCTGAAAAATCGACAGTCGTACGGAGCACATATGAGCAGAACAAGCTGCGCCGACCCGGCTCGTGTGGGGATTCGAGCCGGGCGCGTTACCGCGGCTTTGCGCGGAACTGCAGGAGTCTCAGATCCAGTGCTGCCACCAACCGCGTCGGCATGTTGATTGCAGCCGCATGGAAATCTGCGGTTTTTTCGCAGCCGTCGAAAGGCGCGCTTAACACAACTTGTGTGGCAGTGCCAGCATCAACATCAACCAGGTGCTCGCCACATTCTATGGATGGGTGTGTTTTGCCATGTTTGACTTCATCCATGCCCTGGGCAGTTTGCGGCAACTGTGCAACTGCGTGGAACCACGTGGTTCCCTGGCACCCCACAGGTCCATTTGCACTGAAGAAAAATTTGATTAAGCGGTGCAGAATGCGAAAGTTGTTCGAGCAGCCAAGATCGCTGTCTTATGGGCCGTGACATGGCCATAACCTACACTGAAAAGGCAGGGGGGGAGACAAAATCGAGGAACCTGCACCAAATCGCAGTGTGGGTTGTGCAGCATCTCACACCAGCTGCTACCTATTCAGTGTTCGAGATCTGCAATGAACTTGGCACGTGTGCAGGGAATAGATCAAACCCTCCTTCGAGACGTTCTTACGCGTGCTTGACTTGCCCTATGAAATCTGCAGAACTGCACGATGTCCACTATTTAACAACGGTATTGCACGGATTTTCCTCCTGTTGCCATGGTGATTGAGACTATCCAGACCTGTTGGTCTATCTTGACATACAACCCGTCACTTGCTGCGATGCTGGCAAGGATTGGACATCGAAGATACAACAGACTGCGAACATGCAGCGCAATCCCGAGATGCACAAAAGGGGTGATGGTATGCAACTGGCCTCCGGACCTGTGGAGGCGGAATTCGTGTTCGTTTTTGGCATGCACGTGGAAAGGACATTGGGCGTCAAGGCCTTCGCCGGGACGACAAGAAAACGACAACCGCGGCACGTGCCAGCCCCCACACGACGAAAGCCCTAGGGTGATGCCCTGCCCTCCCCTGGAATTCCCTTGTCCTGCGGCTTCGGCTGCGGAGGCGGCATGGGAATGACTGGGCTGTCTGCCACCTCGGCATCCTCCACCTCGGCGAGGAAACCGTCTCCGACTGCAGCCCCCGAGCTCCTGCCGGCCTGAAACTCGACGCCAAGCACCGAATGCAACTCTGCGAGCAGGGTCCTTTCAAACAGCGGTAAAGCCTGGATTATCGAACCACGGCATGTGTCAAGCAGCTCGGATCAGCATAGCGATTTGGGCGCGGGCGCATCACAAAGACGTCTTGCCATGGACAGGAGTATTGCACCAGATGGATTGTCTGGCTGCTCGCAACACAGAAGACCTGACTCTGCACAAGCTATTTTAGTACGCGGTTGCGGCAATCTCTCCTCCCCCTCCTCTCTGCAGGAAAGCAAGAAGCTCTGAATCTTGCGCAACACGCGATGTAGTATTGGGAATGCCTGACCGTGCGCAAACACATCAGGTTTCACATGCGACTGGGCAGCAGACGGAAAGCCAGCTAAGGAGCACACCTGTGTGTTGAGATACTCCATGTACCAATCTAAGCTGTCGCTGGGCCTGCATGTGTCCGCTACCAGCTATCATAGACACCGCAGGGCCAGTCTGAGGATCGCACAGCTGACTATCAAATTTTGCCGGCAACCCTGTCACCTCAAGAAGCCGGGCTCACGATTCTCGCAACGTGATTCTTGCAAAGCCTCCTCACCAAAAAAGTGGCATAGTCGATCCACTAGCTCAGCAGACGCCTCGGATCCACATCAGTAGGCCGTCAGTCTTCAACCCACGCAGCAAAAACATTCTGTGACGTGCCCGTTTGACAGACTTGACAAAATCTGGAGTCCGTACAGCCTGGACGTCTTTCGCTGCCTGTATCAACTCAACACCACATTCGCACAAGTGTCGATGAGGTGCCAACACCAGCAACCAGCCTTCGCCGCACGCATGGCATTGTACTCGTTCAACCCCGCCTGGGATGAGGCACCGATTGCTCCAAAACCACAAATCTCCTTGCCCGAACAGGCCGCATGGGTCGGACACCACATCTGGGGCATCCACCGGCCAAGTCGCCCCATTGCAATTCAAAATACTGAGCATGACATGAAATGCAGCCGAGACAACCACGCAAGCGATTATTGAGATAAACTCCGACACGTTCTGCAAGCAATCCAAAAACGTTTTCGAGACATGCAATTGAAACGACGATGTACGAAATCCCACGTGACATCCGAAGGCATAAAGTTCCATTTGTAGCGTTTTTTCGGCCATTGGCAGTTCTGCAAACATGCTGATCCGGCGACGGCGAACCACGTCTGACCAACGATAGCAAATCTCTGCCTCAGCACTCTCGTCCAGTGTGACGTCGCACATGAAACGGCTTTCCTCTGCGCAATCATTCACCCTCGAGAACTCCAGAAGGAGTGTAAACTGTGGTTGTTGAAGACGGCTGAATCCAACTGCCAGCGAAAAGCAATCAAGCGAGCACATAGGCAGAGTGCAACCAGACCGGTTCGACACGAAGGATGTTGTGGAAACTTGACGGGGGTTCCTCCGGCAGGAAGCTTACATGGAGCCGCGGCTTCGTGCACTGTTTGGATCTTTGTGGCCGTGTTTTCGCGCCCACCATCGCCGTCCGATTCGATTCTCTCAAAACCATCAGACTTCTTGTGCATCTTCTCCGCTTGCGAAACTTTCGACCATTTTTCTCTGAAGCTTTGTACACATGCCACGTTCCAGTTCACGCATGCGATTTTGAGTTTGGGCTAAAAACCTTACATTTTGGACCGCGTCTAGGAAAAAAATACATGCGGACCCTTCTTCCGATGCTTCGTACTGCGTGAACGCATGAAACCTTGCTTGATGATGCTCCATTCTGAACGCTACATCTGCGGTGGTGCTTTCCTCATGCTTCAAACTACATGCAAACCATCTCCATGCTACGCCCGAAACTTGGGTCTGGTCTTTTCTGCATGCCAAGATGTGCTCGTTGACTCGATAACCCGCATGCTACATCGTAGCTTACCGTTTCGAACTGCATAACGTCAACCGATATACTTCAAAACCCGGAAACATGAACATGAACCATGAGCTCTCAACCGCGCCTAGCTCATTGTTCGCGTTCCATACTTTTTGTTGTGCTGAAGAACAGGCTTGCCGCTCTACACATGCAAAGATTACATGACAAGATTGCGCTGCAAGTGTTTACCACATTGTCACTCACATTCATTGGCAAAAACTCTTTTAAAAATCCGACGGCAAATGAAAACATCGATGAAAAAGGAAAAACCCTTCGCAAACCACGGCTTGATTGCAGTTCTCGTGCAGCCGTCGCGCAACAGTCTGCCCTCTTGTTCCAACTTGATGCACTCTCTTTTTGCAGTATTGGATCTCATCGAGTCCAAGCTCCTGTGAGCAAAAAAGGGAAAAAAAAAACCTTCAGCGAGCAACTTCGATTGTCGTGAAAAATGCATGTCCCGCAGAGGGTTGGAGGTTGGAATTGAACTTTGTTACAACTTCGACCTCTCCGGAGGGGAGGAGACAACCCGAACCTTACGTTCAAAGGTCAACGTGAACCTTAGATTGAGTTGGTAAAAAACTTGAATCCACCTCGTGGATTGGAATCAGCCCGAACCCTGCGGACCCGAGATCGAAAGATTCGTCTAAAGCGAGTTTGGAACAGAAGAAGGTTTCTTCACATAAAAATCAAGAAAACTGAGTTAACACTGAACTGCGTGATGTTCTGGAGAGTGCAACGCCCTGGTGGCGTGTATTTCTCGGTAATTTAGGAGTTTGCACACGAGTTTTTACATTTAGGTTTTAAGCTATTTTATGAGGATATCCAGACTCTAGCGTGCATACAATCGCCTCCTCTGCCAAGGGAGCTTCTGGCCTGTGGGATTCCAGTTCCCGCACCACCCACTCAACTTAATCTTAAAGAAAAAGAAAAGGCATGATCGGTAACGAACCCGATACGAAACAAGTATGTTGGGTAGCAAATCCCGCTATCACTCCTTGTTTTCCGAACCCCAAAAACTAGAAGAATATATTCTGCCCTGAACCCAAATGCATATGGTGGCCCAAACCCTTTCAAGACATGATGGGTAGCGAACCCAAAGCCCAAAATTGAAAGTCGCCATTGGTTCCCAAATTCCAATACCGAGAAAAACAAAATCGACCCTGAAACAACAGCTTTGACAATAGAACATGAGTTGCGAACATTGACAAACTACGATATTTATGACTGAAGATGCATACTAACCTTGAAGCCAATCTACAGCTATGTATATATATATATGTACCACACATACAAATATGTGTATATGTGTACATACACATACACACACATATATATATACATGTGTGACTCATGTTCATACACTTTCTCAAAGCATATGCGCGCGCACACATAAACATGTGTATCTATATATGTATATATATATATGAAAAAAATATGTATATATATATATATATCTGTATATATATATGTATGTATATATATATACATACATGTATATGGATATATTTAATTTTGTAGTTAGATGCATGGATAGATACGTAGGTCGATGGATTGATTGATAGATAATGTAGGGACCTGATTAAGAAACATTAGCCCTATAACCCCCAATATAGTAGGGTTCAGATAAGGAAGCCAAATAAAGTCCCAAGCTTTCATAATCAGGCGATATATATATATATATACACAACATACATACCTATGTATCCCGGGCACACACGCATGCGGTATGCATGCGAGCATGTGTGTGCAACAACGGCTGGTATACAGTTATACCCTAACTGGAGGGCCCCCCCAGATTCCAATTCTAAACCTCAATTAATTCCCAAATTCCAAAACCTAGGAAAACATGTTGGGCTCTTATCCGACAGCTTTCACAATAGAAAATGCGTTGCGAGCAATGAGAAACTTCGACATTCAGGATAGACGATGCATAGTAACCTTGAAGCCAACCTACATATATATGTATATATGTATTATACATACGATTATGCTTATATGTGCATATACACACATACATTTACATATAGATATGTATCTCTATGTATATCTATGAGTATGTATGTATGTTTATGTATATATATACATATATGCACACATGTTCATGCACTTTCAAAGCCTGTGCATATGTATATACAGAGAGATGGATAAATAGGTAGACAAATAGATTGATAATAAATAAATAGAGTGAGAGAAATCTGTGTTTGTGTGTGTGTGTACATATACACATACATACCTCTGTATCACGGGCGCACACACACAGTGTTTCTGTGGTATACATTCGACCATGTGTATGCAACCGCGGGGCCTGCAATTATGAGCTGTTACAGACATAGAGACGTGCATGCATATGACCGAAATGTGTTCGTGTTTTCCTTGTGTATATATATAACATGTTATATACATTGACAGATGTATACGGGTATAGAGACCATGCTTGCCGACATACAGATTTGATGCTTGACATGCTTTACCCACCATTCCTTGCCAATCAACTTTTCAAGGTTTGGAATCGGAACTTGGGGCCCGCCAGTTAGAGTATAACTGTTTACAAGCCTCGCGGTTGCATACACATGGTCGCATGTATACCACAGTAACAATGTATGCATGCCCGTGATACAAAGCTATGTATGTGTTTATGTGTGTATATGTACGTACTCTCTCGCCTGCACTGACACAGCTTGCAGAAGAACGGCCGACCTGTCGGCAGCGTTCAAGCACAAGTCCGGAAAACGAACCAGCTTCTTATCTCCCTTAAAGATTTCGTCCTCTAGTAAACGAACTACCTCCAGCGGCCGCTTCAGGGAACCAGTCTTGGTGTGAAGCTTCAGCATCTCATCTCTGATGCACACCGCTTCCATGCGGCTGTTCAAAGAGTACTGGCGGTACAGTTCTCGCAGGCCCACGAATTTTTCCTTGCTTCATTCTTCCTTGCTTCATTTCACCGTGGTTGATGAGAGGCAGGGGTGGCAGATACTTCTCTGCTCTACCACCAAAGCTCGAAAAGCTTCCAGAACCACACGGTGCACTTGCAGGTACACTCGGAGGTGCAACAGGCGACCTGGTACACTTAAGGGCCACTTCGATGAAGCCGGAATCGCTGCAAAATTCGGTCACCAAAAGAGGAAGAGGTGCCGCGGCTGAACCCTTTTTGTTGTTAGCCTTCGAACCAGTTAGCGTCCCATTTTTGGTCCCTTGGTTTTTCCATCGGTGCTCGTAAAATAATCTCAAAAGGCTTTTTTGGGCTTGTCACATCGTCTGGGGAACGTCTTTCGCGGCAGTGCAATCCCCAGTAAGAAGCTGTATTTAGCAATCTCCCCATAGCTTGCGAGCAATAAACAGTTCTGGGGACCCGCCCTCTGCAGAATTCCCCAATAGCTTGCCCGAAAAAAGGAATTGCGAATTGGAATTCACCAATAGCTTGCGAGAAAACACAAAATAGATTGCCAAAATCTGGATCGGGGGTGAGTGGATTTAGGGGCTCAAAACTCTCCAAATCTTGAAGGTTTGCAATGGTTATAGTAAGATTCGAAACCCTAAATCCACTCACCCCCGATCCAGATTTTGACAATCTATTTTGTGTTTTTTTGCAAGCTATTGGTGAATTCCAATTTTTAGTATCCATGATTCCGGCAAGCTATTGGGGAATTCGAGCGTGCAAGGTCTTTTTCGCCGGCATGCTATTGGGGAGATCCCATTTGGAAGGTCCTGTTGTTACGACAAGCCACTGGGAAATTCATATGCGAGATTTGGCTGTTGGGGAATTCCATTTTGGAGGGTTTTGAGTGTCAGTTTGCCTCTTCTCTGAATCTCGCTTTTGCGGCACAATTTGAGTGTCCAAAATTCTGGCAGCTGGCAAGCCGGCTGCCACATTTGGGCCCCTGAGGAATTTGTCTCGCATACTCTTGCTTGCGAGGGTTGTTGCCCAGCCCTGCTGCAAAGAAAGTCAGGTTTAGGCCATGCCTCTTTCTTGCGGGCTCCAAGCGGGTTGCCGTCATCCTAAACCCTCCTGCAGGGCCGCTGAGACGTTTTGACTTTGAAGGACTGGTTCGGTGCTGGCACAAGTACTGTGATGCTTTGAAGGCAGGAATGACCTAGACAGTTGCTGGCTTATTGCTTATGATGCACGAATCCCCCTGTTCCCCTTGCAGGCAACGTTAGGAAGCGAATCGCTTGCGCGTTGAGATCATTCCGGAACAACATTGCCTGCAGGGGGAAAGGGGAGCATGGTTGCTGGGTCTGCTAACCGCAGTAATCTGCCGCAGCCAGGTTTGTGAGCTCCGAAACAAGGGTTGAAAAGCTGAAAAGAAAACGGCTTCAACGCACAGGCCCTCAGGTGATCTTCTTTCGTTTCGAGCAAAAATCTACTTTGGTTTCCACGACGGATCTTTTCCCGCATTCCTCCAAATTGAGCACTTTCGGCTCTATTAGCCAAGAGCCAGACTCATAGTTAACAAGTAAGTCGCGTATGCTACGAATCGAAGATGTAACACCGATAGACACAGTTTTCGAATGATCCGCCGCAATTTTCGCCCGCCAACGGAATCGGCTAAGACGTTGGCAGCGCATAGAAGCCGAACACACAAGCCACACGAAAACGTTTTGGAGAATGACGGACGGTGTGTCTCCAAACTCTACGATTTTTTGTTCTCTGGGTTGTTTTTGTCCCTCCTCGGAGCTCCCCTTCGAGGAAGCAAACAACAAGCGTTTGGAACCTGGGTTTGACCTGAAAAGGGAAACTCGAATATTTTCATGGCATCGAGAGGCAGCGTTGGCAGCGTTGTTCGAAATCAACTTAGTTTCGGCCGCTTGCGAAACCAGCTTTCGTTTTTCAGAAAACGTTTATTTATGTTTTTTCACTAAGGCGTTTTCGTGTGGCTTTCTGCTTTTCCTTGAGCTTTCCACTCTGGTTCGTTTCGTTTTCGCAGTTGCCAGCTGCTGTGCGCGTCCATGCGAATCTCCATCTGCGTTGGCAAGCAAGCATTGACATATCGACAGTTGTGAACCAGCTCCCTTCGAGAATTGCTTTTCAATGCTCGTTGCAAGCTGTTTTGTTTTTCAAAAATGTTTTAGGAGCTGTCTACACACCACATGCCAAATGGCTGATTGTGTGCAGGTTGGCTAACTCTTTCGCGTCGACTTCTTCCACTGAACAGAAGCCCAGAAAAGCAGAGTCTCACATCCCTGGTGTCCGCCTCGGGTTACAAACATGCCTTTGCACGCTCTATTCAGCAGCCTGAAGCTGGAGTACCCTTTGTACATGTTGCCACAAATTCATAACGACTGCATCACGTTTTTCATTTGCCTTTTCACAAAGTCTGGCATGGAGGGTTTCTTACTTGTGCTTCTTGCCTTCAGGAGACAGGCATCCTCCGCCTACAGATCCAACACGGTTAAAACAGAGAGCTGATGTGCTAGCCTATCTAGAACCTGCGTGTCATCAGCATCAACGGAAGTCCGTTGTTTTTTGACGTCATTCCTCAGCTTTGTGTCTCACACCGAGTCACTGACTTGTCAAGAAAGGTGTCCTTGACTTTTTGTTGAAACATTTTTTTGTTGATTCTCTGTTCGCTGATGTCATGTCGCATTGCATGTAGTGCTGCCATGTTCATGTATGTCTTGCCAGCTGCTCATTCCGATCACAAAGTTGTCGCGGGGAACAACAGCCAAGCCGGACACTCTAAGTTTGCAAGGTCCGCGACGCTTGCACAGCGACGTGGATGCACTGCTAGGTCTTGAGTCCATAATATGATCAACCTTAAACCCTAAACCCATTATATGTTGTTTCATCTTTCTTCTCGACTCGACTGTGAATCTATTCCGGCTGGGGCACGGAGAGGAGGCCACGGACCACGGACTCTGCCGAACGGCTTGAGAAGTGGAACACGAAAGACACATGGGAGTTTCCGAAAATTAGGGGTACCTTGCTGTGGGGTCCTGATAAAAAAGGATCCTACTATTTAAGGTACTATATTAGGGTCCCCTATTTTCGAAAACTCCCACATTCAGAAAGCAAGAGCAATCGCCTGAATTGAGAGACAAGCTCAGCAGCCCGAATCCTCCAGAAGCAGCGGGTCACGGGCAAATACACTCTTTTCACTAGGATGCTCAGGAGGCTCAAGCCTTGGCTCACTCACACCTTCTTTCTTGGATACCCTCTGTATTTTCGACGAGATCCTGGAGACAGATTTCCGTAAGTCTTTACCTGGATTCACCAAAGTTTCTCTGGTTAATGGCTCAAGCTTTCCTTGTAGCATGTGAGCGCTTGCGTATACTAGCGGCACATGAGCCGTCCACACGTCCGCCGTCTGAGAATCTTGAGTTCAGGTCACTTGGCGCATTTGACAGTAACTGAAACACGCTTTGTCATGAGAAACATCTGGGTTGATCGACTGATAACCTTGCCTTTCCTTGCCGAGTTACCCCTACGACGGGCTCTGCCCTCACAAACACACATCGGGGGTCTTTTCGCTAGCGTTAGGCTTCACTCGCATTGTGTGTTCATGGTAGTCATGATTTCGGCGTGATGACGGCCATCCAGGTGGCCAGTGGTAAAGGCAGGCAGATGTTTCTTGCCAAGTGGGAATCAATCGCCAAGTAGCGGCCGAATTGGAGAACTCCAGTCGTTTCCTAGACATGTTTGCTTGAGTTCCTGCACTGTGAACTAGGCGGTGGCCGCATGCACTTCACTTGTGAAAGGTGATGGCGGACTTCAGAGACAGGTATGCTCTTGCCATTCTCCATGCACGTGGCTGGGTCCGCAAGGACAACGCTGTATCACAATCGGAAGCCCTCGTTTTGCCTGTTCGTTGCGGCATGATTGGCATGGTGGCAGCTGAGGTTGCCGACGATGGCGCTAGTGCTCTCTCTTGGGAGGCCGGCATGTGAGAAAGAAGCAGACAGGTATTGACCGTACTGATCACTATGTAGCTATATACATCAGAGAGCCTGCAAACGGCTGCAGTTGGCTGCTGCTGTTCGTCGTCGAGCTGGCTGCAAACGCCTCTGAGGGTGAGGAGCTACTCCACGACACCAGGTGCCCAGGAATTGCAGGGGCATTTGTGACCGTTTGTTGGCAATCAACTTTCGTATCGAGCATCCCCTTGTGTAGGCTTTCTGTGATTACTGTGTTTGTCCGATCTGACATGGCCACGACTTGGCCACGACGTTGATTTAGCTCAGACTATACTAATACTATACAACGTCAAGTACGATTCTCCAAATCCTCGTACGTTTGTCTCTTCGTGTGCGTGTGTGTGGCCGTTTGCATGGTTTTGTTGTTGATCTGGCATGTCATGGCCTAGCAGTCTTGCGTGACCTGATAGTCCTGATGCGGTCGACATGAGTACAAGAAGTGGCGGTTCTAAATCGTAACCACAGATATCATAGGAAGCCAGTATCGCGCTCGTCCCAAATATCATGGCAAGGGAGATTCAATTCAAAGGCGAAGCTTGCATGTGTTTGACCGCCGCAAGTTGACGACAAGGCTCCTAACTCCTTGCGGTCACAGGCGGTCAAGCCCTAAACCCGCAACCCTGGGCCCTAGGCACTAGGCCCCAGACCCGTAAAGCCTTTGATATACAAATACCTGACCTGCATCCAACTTCTGACCGCTTGGACTCCCTGGCAGCCGAGGCCTCGAACCCGAAACTCGAGAATCTTTCCTCGTTTCATCCTGCACGAAGCTCTGAACCGCCTGCACCCCGAACAATAACCCTAAACCCTAAGCCTAAACCCTAAACCCCTAAACCCCTAAACCCCTAAACCCTAAACCCGAAACCCTAAACCCTAAACCCTAAACCCTAAACTAGACGCTAGAGCCTTTAAACCAACACGCTGAACCCTAGGCTTCCAAGCCCGAGCCCTATGAATCGCCATGCCATTTAACCGCATTTAAGACTGCACCCTAAAACCCTAAACCCTAAACCCTAAACCCTAAACCGTAAACCCTAAACCCTAAACCCTCAACCCCTGACCCTAAGTTCTGAAGCCCTAAACCCTTAATCAAGGGATCTTTCAGGGTTGCCACGCTGGTTGAGAGATACAATAAGAGATCGATAAGACACCTACTGTTCGAGGATTTCGGAACCTGTAAACACAACACAGCACAGCCAGGGAAAGCGCCCAGTCTCAGGGTTCACAGCTGTCGGTTTAGCGAGTGTTGCGGCCCATGGTTTTTTGTTCTTGTGGCAGGGATTTCAGGTGTCTTAGGGTGGAAGGCTTCAGGCCTAAACCCGAAACCCGACCCATCCGACCCCTGAAGCGGCCTAGCGGCAGGTTAGTTGCATACCTTGCCAGCGTTGGGTTCGCGGCCGCTGGGGGCCTCGGACAGAGGAGCCCGGAGGTCGACTGGGTTTGCCCTCTAAATGTAAGAATGAATTATCTTGTAGTGTCTTTAGAGTAGGGTTTAGCGTTCAGGGTGCCTAGGTTTTTTAAAGGGGTATCCCTCACCGAAACCCTGAAAGCATCTTAACCCGTGCGAGAAATCCCTTTCTCGAAGTTTTAGGGTCCCCTGAAACTCCCTTTTCTCTGAATTTTAGGTTCAGGGTGCCTTAGGAATTTTGGTGAGTGTCTTTTCGGGATACACGTAGTGAAGCCTACTTCAGCTTAGAATAGGATCAGATCATCTCGCTGTGGGCTTTATAGCATGCGACTGGTGGTGGGTAACTTAAGTTCGAATCGTCGGGATAGAGGTGTCGTATCATTCATACGTCAGCAGCTAGGCAGTGTGGCACCTGTGTTTCATCTACGCCCTGCAACTTCCTACAACGCCAACAGGTTGAAAGAGTAGTCCACATCGTTTTTGGCTACAGCGCCGAAATGTAGAAGAGGATTGCGACTTCCTTATGTGATAACTATCACAATCTCGTGATGCATTTCAGAATTCTAGTGGCCAGGCCAGGCTGCATGTCATGTTCGCATGCCGGTCAAAGAGATGCGCACCCCCTGTCCCAAGAGTCTCTGAAACGCGGCAAATGCGGACGCTAGAGCCCACACCTCGCACCGGCCTTTGTTTAAACTCCAAAAACCCACACATCCAGAGCCTCTCGAGCACAGCGTAGGGTTTGTTCGGGTTCGTGGTTTGGGCCATTGGGGCTTTCGGCGAAGTCCAAGTGAGGTGACCTGCATACTGCTGCTGATCTTGTGTGCGCGAAGCGCCACAAGGCCGGACATCTACTGTTTGGGCACTTCGAGCATTGACGAAAACAACAGAAGAAGCAGTGACGATAGTTACAGCAAGGACAACGATGGCAGCAAGTTTCATTGCGAGTCTCACTCACCATGATGGAGTCACCATGATCGGGTAATTGCCCTCATCCCGTGCTTCATTTCAGAACCCGATCGGATTTTGCCAAGTTGACAATACCAGCAGCACAAGGGCTTGTTCAACCACGAAACAAAGCAATTCAGGCTCCAGCCAAGACGGCATTTTAGGGCTTGGGGTTTAGGGGTACCAATGATTTGACCTGATGTCTCTGTTTGTGTGCACACCATACTACTCATTGCTGTTGTTCCACTACAGAATTATCGTGAACCCTTCACCCAGTGCAATGTGAATGTGGCAGCCCCCAACGGCTCACGCATGTCTTGCGAGACTTAGTAGGGAAACTATTCACATCGACCCCCTAAATTAGGGGATCACTATTTCAACAGTCGCCCAAGGTCAGGAACCCTGCAGTTTCAGACCTCGTAAAGTCTGATGAATCTAACCCCTCCGCCAGAGGATAGAAAATCCAATGAGAGTCTAGTAGGTTATATTGTGCTATGTAATATCATGTTCTGTTCTATTACATCATCTCTTATTGCATTATCTTTTATTTTGTTTTGTGATTTTATCTTTACTCATTTTTACTCCTATGTTGTTCTATAGCAACCCGAGTGTGCCAGGGCATCCTATCAGTCAGTCATCCCTGCGAAGGCCTGGGGCATGTTCCCCAAACCGGGCACCTCCAAACTCCAAACCTGAAATCCTACAGCCCCGAGCCCTCAACCTCTAAACCCCTGAAACCTTCGTAAGCCCCGAAGCCCTAAACCCTAGACCCTAGACCCTCGACCCCCCTTTCTTGACTGTCAGCCACAGAAGGGTTTCTACCAGGGTTCTTCCAGGGGTTTTGGGTTTGCACAGGGCTTTAGGGTGCACGGTTTGCAGTTTTGGGTTGAGTGCCTTGGGGCCGTTTAGACTGCAGTTCAAGTTTGGGGCTTCAGATTCAGGATTCTCTGTAGGATTTTGGCATTTCGGGCGTGCGTTGCAGTTGTCTTTCAAATGATTGGTGTTGGATCTGGGACTCCAGGCACAAACCCTTCAAAGGTTTTGGTTAAGCCTTCCTATGCACCGTCGACGGCTGAGGGTTTCGGGCAAAGCTGTCAAAAGAACCCGCCGCTTTGCCATTGTTCGTGCATCTGAAGGGCACCCGACATAAACTCCACACCCTAGGCCCTAAATCCCAGAACTTAAACCCCGCATTCTCGGCCCTGGATTTTCCATAAATGCGGTAAACTCTTCAATCCCATACCCTCAACCCTAGAAACTCTAAACCCTAAACCGTAGACCTATGCGATCTTTGGCAGGATGACCGGATTTCGGGGAATGACCGGCGCATGCCACTACTGTGGCACTACCTGATCCATGGCACCTGAGCAGCAGCAAGCAACCCGGAGGCTCCAATATCCCTTAATTAAGGAAGATACCTTAAATTATGGTAGTATCCCTAACATTAAGGAATGGTTAAATTATAGTAGTATCCCTAATATCAAGGTATATTCCCTAATTAAGGGATATTGGAGCCTCTGGGAGCCTGAAACCTTAGCTCCAAACCCTAAATCCTCAGCGTCACCTGCTAAACCTCCGCGCAGAAGCCTGAAAACCTAAACCGCAACTAAACTCTAAGCCTCGAACCAAGCTACCAATTTAGGGGTTTGGGGGTTTAGGGGTTTAGGGTTTAGGGTTTTGGGGTTTAGGGTTTAGGGTTTAGGGTTTCGTTGAGTCTGAGGCACCTTGGTGACGGCGACAATTTGCCGCTGGGAAGCAGGGCTTGGTGCGTGGGAGATGTTGTTTTGACCACCAAAACCTACATACGGGTTTCCGAAAGTTAGGGCGACCTTATTTTGGGGTCCTTTTTGCAAGGATCGTACAATTCAGGGTATTCTATTAGGGTACCCTATTGGCATATAGGGTTAAGGGTTTAGGGTTCAGGGTTTGGTGTTTACTGCATACCATAGTCTGTGGGGGTGTTGGTAGATTGCTGTTTGAATCGCTCCTCCTGCAGTTTTGTCTTCGAGGATTCTCCTGGTTTTGTGAATTTAGGGTTTTCTGATGCCGGCAGCAGAACTTCAAACTCCTGTGCTTTTGTTGCATAAGCCTCAAAACCCTGCACCCAAAGGCCCAAACGCTAAACCACGTAGAGAACCCTTATTATAGCAGCCCACATAGGAATCCGCATAGAACCCTTATAGTTTATAGTAACCCTTTTTCATCATACTGCAACCGTCTTTGTTACCGGAGGTACTGGTAGCTTGGGCTGTGCCTCATCGTTGCAAGCCTCTGCCTCCCAAAGCTACATCCCAAACCCCAAACCCTAAACCCCGAAACACTGAACAACACCAAGCCGCAGACCTTGAGCCCGAAACCCGAAACCCTAATCCAGCAAGGTGCGCAGCCTCCGAGACAGAAATCTGAAACCCCTAAACTTTCTTAAATCTTCATGGCCGAAACATGACCTGAGCCTCAACTCCACAGATACATAGGACCTGCTCGAAACCTTGTGAGGCCGATAAAAAACTGATGGAAACAGTTGATAA
Organism: Symbiodinium sp. clade A Y106; assembly: GCA_003297005.1. NCBI lineage: Eukaryota > Dinophyceae > Suessiales > Symbiodiniaceae > Symbiodinium > Symbiodinium sp. clade A. Next base: position 139,566 of record BGNK01001122.1, on the reverse strand, counting down.
ACCGCCCTGAACACCGACAGCCCTCAATGCCCGAACCGCAAGCCAAAGATCCCCAAATCCTATACCCTCTAACCCCTCGAATCCCGAACATTCCAAGGCTGGATTGCCATCCATTCTGCCATGCTCCAGCACCAGCAGGCCTGGGGTCGGGGGTAACTTTGGTGGGTTTAGGGCTTTGGGTGTAGGGATGAGGGTTTAGGGTTTAGTTTAGGGTTTACGTTGAAAGTGGGATGTTCAATCGCAGTCTTTGGAGGTTAGGATTCAGTGCCCATGCGAGCTGCCTGATACTTGTGTGCGCGCCTTCTTCGATGATTAGTGGTAGATGGATTGGAATTCAAGATCTCACACAATCCAAGACCTCACACTCTTGAACCGCCAAGCTTCCGAGACATTGCTTGTCGCTTGATTAGGTATGGCGCGGTGTTCGCAGCTCAGAGCCCACGACTTTCGGTTACCGGAGTTGCAGAATCTACAAAGCTAAGTGGTCAGTGCCGTTGAGCTAGTTGCGGGTTCCAAGGGATTCTGCCAGTAACGAGGCTACTTTTACTACTACTACTACTACTACTACGACGACTACGACTACGACTACGACTACGACTACGACTACGACTACGACTACTACTACTCCTACTGCTACTGCTACTGCTACTGCTACTGCTACTGCTACTGCTACTGCTGCTGCTACTGCTACTGCTACTGCTACTGCTACTGCTACTGCTACTACTGCTGCTGCTACTAGTGCTACTACTACCACCACCATCTACTACTGCTGCTGCTGCTTCTACTACTACTACTACGACTACGACTACGACTACTGCTACTACTACTACTACTACCACTACTCCTCCTCCTACTCCTACTCCTACTCTTACTCCTACTCCTACTTCTACTCCGGCTGCTGCCACTACTACTACCACTACTACTACTACTACTACTGCTACTGCTACTGCTCCTGCTACTACTACTACTACTACTACTACTACTACTGCTACTGCTACTGCTACTGCTACTGCTACGATCACTAACACTACGACGGCGACTACGACTGCACTTGCCACGGGCACTAAAACTACCACTACCACCGCCACCGACACTGGCATTGCCACGACCGCGACCACCACCACCACCACCACCACCACAACGACTCCCGCTCCTGCTGCTCTACAAGAACTACTCCGACTATGATTGCTGCGATGTCTGAAGGAAAAAGAACATCATGGTCGGCTGTTGCTGAGGATCATATTGGTGTGGTGATGACAGTGATGACAGTTTCATGCTGCTGCTGATGATGATTTTGATGACCCGCGACTGTTGTTTCGTCGGTACTGCACTGCATGTTGACATGTGATCGTTTTGATTTGTTTTATCATTACCATGCGTGCTGCCGCCACTGTTGCTATGCTGGTGATGATGGTGCTGGTGAAAGTGATGATGATGCTGGTGAGGATGACAACGATCGTGATGATGATGGTGATGAGATGATGATGATGATGATGATGGGTGTGGCGATGAGGTAATTATGATGTCTGGTACGCTTGTTACTTCCCTTCTGCCTTTGCAGTCATGTGCCACATTCGTGCCATTGTTCCCTACTCTTTTGGTTGTTGTGGTTCCTATTAGTGTGTTCACTTGCGTCAATGGTGGCGGCCATTGGCAACAACGCACTGTTGTCGATGGATTGATTTTACCAGGGTTACTGTTCCCGTTACGCCCACCCTCATGAGATGTATACTGTTCCCTGTAACACTTGCCATTGTCTCTCTTCTCATCACCCTTGACACCAGCTAGGGTTCACAGGAGCCAGGCGGGGTGGACTCAAGCAACTGAGCTTCGAAAGGGGAGCACAAAACTACATCACCCTAAACCCCAAATCCTAAACCCTACATCCCAAACCCTAAACCCTAAACCCTAAACCAGAAGCCCAAGCCTTCCATTCTGGAGATGCTTCTTGTTCATAGTCTTCCGGTGTTTCCGGTCACGTTCGCGCTTCGTGGGTTTGTGGTTACATGTGCGATGTATATTCGAGGACTGTCCGTTCCTGAATTCGAAGACGTCGGCAGAAGGTTTCATCCCGGATGTCTAAGATTCACAGTCCGCTAAGTATCTAGGCTCGTAGAAAGCCTTACTTATGCCAATGTGTAACCCTTCTGGATGCAAACCTGCCGAGGGCCCACACCCCGAAACTTTCAGTCCTCAACCCGAGAGCCTAAACCCAAAGCCTGAGACCCAAGCCCGAAACCCTAAACCGAAACCCTAAACCCCAAGCTCCAAACTTCTCTGAGGTGATTACTCTTTACAGCCTTCTAAGCCTCTCTCTCCTCTGCTACACTCCGCGGCCGCAGCCCACAGGCGGGGCTGCATGGTTTTGGGGTGTGTATGGTATGTAGGGTATGTAGACTTAGGGCGCAATGGTGTGCTCTTTGGGTTTAAATAAATACCAATACTATTTTGGGGGTTCCTTAATAAAATTATAGCAAAATGGGCTCCAAAACGCTATTCTAATTCTAACTATTAAGGCCCCTATGGTAGTACCTGCATTGAGCTTGGGGCTTGCTGTTTGCGAGACTCGGAGTCGAGGTCTCGGGTCGGTCTCAGACGTGGTGGTTTGTGTCTTGGGAACCGTGAACCCAACAAAGGGCTTGACACTAGTGGCGAGTGATGAGCATGCATCGCGGTGTTTGGCTCTTAGAATGGTGTGGGGCCCGGTCTTGCGGAGGTTGTTTCAGTGATTTCGGAAGGGATCAAATCCGATTTGTGGGGGCTCAGGTGTCCGGTTCACTGCCAGGGTACCTCCTTCGCATCTTTGATTTTATCTTTCCTTCTTGGATTTACGGCCGCCCTTGGACTTTGTCTTGCGGCCTTCTTCCTCTTCTTCTTTCCTCAATCTCGACTTCCTCACCTCCTGCAAGCCCGGGATCGTGCTCGAGATCCTGCTCCTGCTGGCCTTGCTCGACTAGCTTTGTATGAGCACACCCGCCTCTGAGGCGGACGACATCACTCAGCTCTCTTTTGAGTTGGAGGGGCTTCGCATTTCTATTACTCGCACCCGCACAGCCGGACCTTCTGGGCCCACGGCCCTTGCTGGCCCTGCCAGGGCACCTGTGGCAGCGTTTGAGGCTGCCCCTTCCACCCCTGTTGCGTCTTCGGGTCATAGGGGTTCTAGTGCCGGGTCTTTAGGTAGGAGCCCTAACCCGCACACCCGAAGCCCCGTGGGCTCCCCCGAGCCGCGCTCTGCAATTGAGGCCTCTTTCCCTGCGGCCACAAGTTCTTTTGGATTCGGCCAGGCTGCTGAGATCTTCAGCCTCTGCCCCTCTCCTGAGGGCGCAGCGGGCTTGGACCGCCGGTTGCTGGGCAGCTGCTGTGATTGAGGGCCGTGTGAACACTCCCAACTGCACGCCTCCCCTCTCGATCCCTTCGAGGTACTACATTGTGCTTCGGTCTCTAGAGTGCAGCCACGTCCAGGTTACTCAGAGCCGGGATACATACCTTCGTTTGGTTGACCATCATCGGAGCAGCTACACGCTCTCCCACGGTTTCCCAACGGAGACGAAAGCCCGCATCTATGTGGCAGGCGCAGGCCTGCTCTATCCCTCCTCGACTTCGCGATGAACCTAGACGACATTGTCTCGGCAGACACTGGAGAAGTGCCTGCCGTGTGCTACTGTGCTATGAAGCGCCCCGGAGGCCTTTTGCTGGCGGTCCCCCATGGCTTCGTCCCTGCTCATGTGCTTTTGGAAGCCGAGCAAGAGGGCTTTCCCGACCTGGTTGGGCCTCACGTGGTTACCAGTGCACAGGTTGTGGAGCTCTCCGAGTCAGGAGATTGGATCGGTGTGTATCCAGCCAGGAAAGTCAACGTGCTGCTAGTGGACCTCTCGGAGAGAGCGGCGTCGGCTCTCGAAGTCCTCGAGGAGGGCCTTGGCGAATGCGTCCCCTTCTCGTCCTCCCCCATGCATTTTCCCGTGGCCACGGCTCTCACAAGCTTCGCGGCTTCCTGGTCAGATGAGGCGGGTGGCAATCGGGGCGCTGGGTATGTGACGGTTTCTGGCAGCATAGTCTCCGCGCCGGCCGCTCCAGCAAGTGTGGCAAAGCTTCTTGGGGCCCCGCCTCGTGTGAAGCCTCCAGTGTGTTTCTTCGATCCGGCCACCGAGGGAGGACTTGGCTCTTCTGCCTGGTATAGACGGAGAGCCTCTCTAGGCAACAGTGCTCTCACTACCACCGTGTTGGCTCAGAGCAAGCTGACAGCCCTCGTGGCCCAGATTGCAGGCCAGGGGGACCCGATGAGCGACCTCGGCTCCTCTTCCAGCAGCTAGGGTTCCCAGTTCAGGCTTCGTCTTCAGCGAGAGCTCCACTCCCGTTCAGGCTCTTTTTATGCAATGAGACGCATGGACCCGACTGCCTCACCCGCCGGCTTGCAGGAAGGCCCCACGGGGTCGCTGATGTGCCGCTATCTGGAGAAGCACGGGGGGTATGGAGACCCGAAGACTTGGGGCCTGATCCAGTGGCAGTTGGCCCAGATCTTCGACTTGTTAGGGTCGGACCAGATCAACGGAGCCAAAGATGTGCTGGCCCTCCTCATGGTCATGGTCGACCAGCTGGTCATCGACTCTGGGCAAGCGGAGCTTGGCTGGATACTCACGTTGCAGGAGGAGGACCCGCCTGCTCCCCTCTTCACGCAGGTGCAGAGCGTTCCCGGCTTCTAGCTGCGACCCTGCTCGCACTGGACCCAAGGTGGCTGGCCGTGGCGCTCGGCTACGTGAAGGAGATGAAGGAGGTCGGAAGTGGCGAAGGCAAAACCCACGGCGGCTCCGCCGGAGACTCCGCCGAAGTCGCAGCCCCCCCTCCCGAGAAAGCGCGAGCCAAGCTTTGGGCAGGAAAGAAGGCAGCAGCTCAGCCTGGAAAGCGAAGCCGAAAATGTGGCAGGTGCGCTCCTGTCTTCCTGACGTCTCTCCCAGTGCCTCTCCAGGAGCTCTGCCCCTCCAAGGCCTCTGTGCAATACTCCGACAGGCCAGCCCAGAAGCAGAACAAGTCACTCCTTGTGAGCACCTCGCCTGAGGTTAGCCCTGGTGTCCCGAACGAAGTTTTGGGTGCCGGTCTGCCTTCGGCCCCGCTGCTTCTACAGCCTTCTTGCATTACGAGCGGAACTTCTGGTTCTCTTTTGCGCTCAGTCTCGGTTCCCAAGCAACCCTCGTGCACTACGATCGGAACTCCCTCAGCTTGGTTCCAACGCAACCCTCGTGCACTACGAACGCCTCAAACCCACACGATGCAAGTAGGGCGTCTGCAGCAAGCCCTTTTGATGGCGCTGTTGACTTTTGCTCTGAATTCGACTTTTGGTCCTGGGCAGCTTCTCTCCCCAGGCTCGTTCTAGCCTCGAAGACGTCATTTTCAAGGTTCCTTCGAGCTTCTATGTGCATCCGCGAAAGGGGCCCTGTTGCCCCTGATACCGCCCTTTTTCCGATTCCTGTCCCGTGCCTCAGTGCTCTTCGTGACGAATCTCCCTCTGTAGCTGCTGCCAGCCGTGCCGGATCCAGTGACTGCCAAAGGGTCGTCATTTGGAGAACTCTCCATGTGGTTGTGATGTCGCTGAATTTCCTTCATGCCGACTTTAGGCACGTGCCCTCTTGCAGTTTGGGCAGGCATCCCAATGCCACGCATGATCGGATCTATGCGAGGTTGAGGAAGATGCTCTGGGCGTGTTCTCGAAAAGGGGTCCACCCCTTGTCTTCTGGCCGGCGAGGGCCAAATCTGATTGCTAGGCTGAGAGAGCTTGATGGACTTCTTTCTTCCGTCGGCCTCTCCACCTTTGCTTACCCTAGGCAGGAACTTGCAGGCTGCCTTGTTCCGCACTGTGCTGATGGGCCTGAGGCCCTGCGACCTTATCGTGAGGTCGACCCAGCTAGGCTGAAGATATCCCGCTCTGGCAGTTGGGCTTTGGCTGAACACCTTGGGCCTGAGCTTTTGTTGCCCTACCGGGAGCCAAAGATCCTGAGAAGCATCCCGCCAAACCTCTTGCCGCATCCTGACGCTGAGAAGGAAGATAGGCTGCGTACCTGTGAGCTTCTCAAGCTGTGGGACTCCCGTGGCCTCCTCTACCTCTCTTTCGAGGAGAAGGCCCCTCGGGACCTTACGAGGGTTTTCGCAGCGTACAAGGTGTACGGACCCTCGCGGTCGCTGCCTCCTGGGCATTCCTTGATAGGGCTTAGCATCCCTAAGACCAAGATTACCGTTGGAGCCTCAACCGACAGGGCGGATTTCTATCATCAAAGCCTTGTTTAGCTGTGCCAAAGCAGAGGCCAACTCTGTAGGGCCTAGGCTTAAGCTTGGTGACCTTGAAGGCTTCCGCACCCTCCAGTGTGCCCGAGAAGTTGTTCGCGCAGCCCTTACGTCAGGAGCTAGCAATGATGGCATCGCACAGCAGCTTGAGGGTTTAAGGTTAGTCTCCCCCGACGTGCCGCCCTCGCTCCTGTTTGACCCTAAGACTCCGGTTTATGGGTCATTTAGGTCGCTGTACCAGGGAGACCATCTTGGGGTCGAATTCGCGACAGAGGCCCACACGATGCCCTCATAATAGACGACTTTTTCAGCCTCTCTGCAGAGGACCCTGAATTCCCCCTTTCTGAAGCCGCCTCCACAAAAGAGAGTCCTCGAAGCTAAGAAGATCTACAGTGAGGCAGGTGTACGAGGGTCTGACCATAAGGACGTCCTCGGCTCGAGGTTGTTTCAGGCAGCTGGAGCCCTTGTCGATGCAACGGAGGAGACGGCGCAGGACGGCCTCATCCTTGTCTCCCCGCCTACTGGCAAGCTCTTCGCCCTCTCCACCATCAGCCTGCGAGCTGCTAGCAAGCCTTGCATCACCGAAGAACTTGCGTCAAACCTTGCAGGCTCATGGCATGGATTGCTGCCCTGATGTACCGCCGGTGCCTGTTCTCTGCTCTGCAGGCAGCCCTCTTCGTTTCCTGCCGAGGAAGGAGGCGCAGGAGCTCGTCACCCTCGCCTCTCTCGTGCCGGTGCTGTCTTCTAACATCGCCGCCGAGTTCCCTGAACGCATTTTCTGCTCTGATGCGTCTATGTCCATGGGAGCTTGTTGCTCCGCCCCGATCTCTTCTGAGATCTCTGCTTGCCTCTGGCTTGCCACGGATATGAAAGGAAGCTACACTACCCTCGACGCTGGTGGCCCCTCAGCTGCCCAGGATTTTGAACGCGACGAGGAGGAGATCACGGACTATGCGTCCTTGAAGCCCCTTGCAATGAACTACGACGTGCTTTACATCTTTGCGGGTGCTGCTGAGGTTGCCAATGCCTGTGGCTCGCTCGGTCTCTCCGTGTCTCCTATCATCGACCTGCAGTTTTCTCGAGAGTTCAATGTGCTCAGCCTGGCCTTCCTTGAGTGGGCAAAGTACTTGCTATGGCAGGGCCGAGCCAGGAGCCTTGTGCTGGCTCTGGTTGCAGGGCCTTGGAGCCCCCCTGGTCCCAGCTGCCGCTGCCGTAGGGTTGAGGTTCGCTCAGTCTTTACTTCGTGTTCCGGGAATCTACTTCCTTGGTAGTGCCAAGCCCGAGCCTCCCTCTTCTCCAGGGCTTGAGAGCCTCGCCGTCAATGATGTTCTTCTGACAGCGCAGTGGCAGTGACAGCGCTGAGGAGCCTCGCCCGAGGCGACACTAGGCCTCTCATGATCTTGGATTCTTCTTGTGCCAAGGGCGCCCTGGCAAAGGGGAGGTCGCTTCTCCGTCCTAGCCTGCGCCGAGCTGCCGCGATTTGCATCGCATATGCCTTTGGGCCCGCCAGGCTCAACGTCTCCGATGACCCTTCTCGCGGCGCTGAGCTTCCACGGAGGCCGATGTTGTTCAGGTCTGCCGGCTCGCTGGACTGAGCCGTTCTTCTTCTTGTCTCAGGGTCCCAGGCCGGTGCAAGCCTTCAGGCCCTGTTGGCTTTCCCTGAGCGTTTCTGCGAGGAGGTTCCTCCCTCCGGCTTGTTCCGCCCCGCTTGCCGGCCTGAGCTCCCGCCGAGTCTTTCGCAAGGATTGCGCTTCAAGGCAGTGATTTCTCCCCCCATGTCCTGAGCACCCTCCTAGAGCTCCTCCCCTCTGATGGCAAGGCAAGGTTTGGAGCTGACGGGGATGAGAAGTACTGGACCACTGGCCTCTATGCACAGGGCCCTCTTACAGGCCTGAGGGCGGCTGCCTCCCTCCCGTTTGCCACCAGGCTCGCCGTTCTCTGCATTCGAGCTGCTTGCCCAGGGTTCAGCTTCACTTCGGTTGCCCTCCTGCATCAGGTCAAGTCCCGCCCGCATAAGGATTTGAACAACCATGCGGGTTCCCGAAGTGCTGTCGTTCCTCTCTCTTCTTTCGAGGGAGGAGAGATTTGGGTCGAAGGCGGCGCTTGCAATGTTCAGGCTTTTGTTGACGGGAGCGCCCGCCTTGTGGTGAACTTCTTGAAGTCGCAAGGGGCCCTGTCATCCTTGATGACTCCCGACTTCACCTCACGAGGGCGTGGACTGGCACCAGACAAGTTGCCGTTGCTTTTGCAGTCAGGGACCCATGGCGCATCCGTGGGGAGGTCAGGAAGAGAGCGGCCCGACTCGGCTTCCCTCTCCCCAGATCAAGGCGTCTGCAGGTTTCTGAAACAGCTGAGCATCCCTCCTTTGCCTTCGATTCGACCCTTGGATTTCCTGGTGAAGGCCCCAGTTTCATCTGCTGCCTCTTTCTCCTCGCTTGGTTTCCTGCCACCTCCTCTTCTGCCCTTCTTGGGCCTCGCAAAGCAGCTGACCGCCGCGAGGAGGTCACCCGCTGGCTTACCTTCGGGGAGGGGTGTTTTTGCGCGTACAGGGTCGTGACTTAGTCGCAGCCTTTTCGCTATGGCTCTCCGAAGTGACTGGAAAGGACCTACAGGAATACTTAAGCCAGAAGCCCCTCGATGCCGAGATCGTCAGTGAAGCCTTGGTCAGGTATGGCAGAGATTTGTATGGTTCTGGCAGGCCTTACTGGCATTATGCTGAGACTATAAATGCTGTCACTTCTTTGAAGCCTGTCCTGAGGAGGCAGGTTCAAGCAGGCGTGGATAGCTGAGGAACCTTACTCGCACCACACGGCGTTGCCCCCTGTAGTGCTGATAACCCTGATTACAGCTGCGCTGGTTTTGGGATGGGCTCGAGAGGCCGGCTGTTTTGCTCTGGCTTTCGGTGGCCTCATGCGCATCGGCGAGGTTTTTCAGTGCAGCAGGAGATCGCTTGTTCTCCCCGAGGACATCGGCTTCACCCAAGGGTTTGTCCTTGTCCGGGTCGAAGAACCAAAGACCCGAAACAAAGGCCCGAGACACCAGGCTGCGAAAATCGAAGCTCAGGACCTGGTTCGGGTTATATCTACAGCTTTTGCAGCGCTCCTCCCTGGAGACAGACTCTGGCCTCTGTCTCCACAGACGCTACGAAAGAGGCTCGACCTTTTGCTGACGCAAGTTGGGGCTTCGCCCCCGCCACGAGGAACTCGAGCCCTCGACTTAGGGTCTTTTCGTGCAGGAGGTGCGACTTATTTATTACAACAGACTGAAGATTCAGAACTCGTTCGGAGGAGGGGCCGATGGGCCTCCGCCAGGGTGATGGAGATTTACCTGCAGGAGATTGCAGCTGTTACGTATCTGCCGGCTCTTCCAGCTGATCAGAAGAAGCGGATATTCGCTATCGCTGCTGGTTTTACTTCGGTCTTGGACCAGGCGGTCCAGTGGACACGTGTCGGCATTCAGAGCAATGTTTGGTTCAAGCTTTGGCCTGGAGAGTTTTCGGCACACGAACGGTCATGATGAGGACTTTGGGTCTTAGTTTTTCGGTTGATGTGAATTCCAGCCTGGATCTTCGTGTGTCGATGCCACCCGATGCAAAAAGACGAACTGCGAGCCACTGACACTAGTGGCGAGTGATGAGCATGCATCGCGGTGTTTGGCTCTTAGAACCCACCCGCCTCTCCCGGGTCTTAGTTTTTCGGCTGATGTGAATTCCAGCCTGGATCTTCGTGTGTCGATGCCACCCGATGCAAAAAGACGAAGTGCGAGCCACTGAATAGTTAGCATTCGATGTTGAGGGTAGAGTGCGGTATAGATATACAGGGACTATAAGCGGAGACTTGCCCCAATTGTTCGGATCTTGACACTACTTAAACTCGAAGCCCTGTACATTACACCTGAAGTTTTCACAGAGGGCGCACCGCCTTGTCTTGACCGATGACCGCTAGAGCCAGGCCGAAGTGTCCACATGACAGGAAGGCAAATGAAGTTGTAGCAACACCAAGCAAGACAAGTCTTACTGGTCATCACGGTACAAATCGTAGTGACGTCGTAGTAGTAGTGGTAGTAGCAGTAGTAGTAGCAGCAGTAGCAGTCGTAGCAGTCGCAGCGGTCGCAGCAGTAGCAGTAGTAGCAGTAGGAGCTGCAGTAGCAGAAGTAGCAGAAGTAGCAGAGGTAGCAGTCGCAGTCGCAGTCGCGGTGGTAGTGGTAGTGGTAGTGGTAGTGGTAGTAGTAGTGGTAGTAGTACTAGTAGTAGTACTAGTAGTCGTAGTAGTAGCAGTAGTGGTAGTAGTAGTAGTAGTAGTAGTAGTAGTAGGAGTAGTAGTGGCAGTGGCAGTGGCAGTGTCAGTGGCAGTGGCAGTGGCAGTAGTACCAGTACCAGTACCAGTACCAGTACCAGTACCAGTACCAGTAGCAGTAGCAGTAGCAGTAGCAGTAGCAGTACCAGGACCAGGATCAGGACCAGGACCAGGACCAGTAGTAGTAGTAGTAGTAGTAGTAGTCGTAGTAGTAGTAATAGTAGTAGTAGTACTAGTAGTAGTAGTACCAGACTAGTACTAGTGTTAGACTAGTACTAGTACTAGTACTAGTACTAGTACTAGTACTAGTACTAGCTCTAGTACTAGTACTAGTACTAGTACTAGTAGTAGCAGTAGTAGTAGTAGTAGTAGCAGTAGTAGTAGTAGTAGTAGTGGCAGTAGTCGTAGCAGAAGTAGCAGTAGTAGTAGTAGTAATAGTCGTAGAAATAGAAAGTTGTAGCAGTAGCCGTAGTAGTAGCATCAGAAGTAGTCGTAGTTGTGGTGGTATTAGTAAGAACACCAAGCGGAATATTTTTGAAACTTGGTGGCTTGTTACATGTTGAAGAGGACCCTGAACGAAAAAGCGGCCTCGCTGCCTGGACTTCCTTCACTCAACTTGTATGGGCAGCGTCGCCCTAGGCAGTGCAACTTTGGGTTCCAACTCTTGCTTTTAATTTTCAATACCATAGCCTGTACAACAAAAACGTTAAACCCACGGGGAGTGTAGAACATGAGCCGGCCGTTCGCCAGAAGCCTGGGACCCCACTCCGGTCTCGCTGGGAATTCTTGGGCACGGCCTCCAGCAGAAGGGTGGTGCGGGACTCGGTGCAGACCGTGGCCGGGGATGCATGCACAATAGACCAAAACATGACCGACTGTGTGCATGTGGCGGGCGAAAGCAAGCCTAAACCCGAAGCCCCAAACCCAAATCCAAACCCGAACCCTAGACCCGCAACCACCCAAACACCAAGGTCTCCAAGGGTTTGCTGGGGTGGTCTTGGTCTGTGCAGAGTGGAGTCATGATGATGGTGATGCATCATCATCATCATCCCAAACCCTAAACCCTAAACCTCATGATCATCATCATCATCATCTTCATCATCATGTCTGCCTGCTCTTGCTTGTCCGTTCGGAGTTCGTGTGAGGGTCTGTATTGGCCTCCGTTTGCCCAACACGGATCCGAAAGGCTCTTTGTTTAAGGTTTAGGGTTGAGGGGTTTAGGGTTTCGGGTTTAGGGTTAAGAGTGTGTAATACAAGCCTTGCAGAATTATTCTAGGTTCCTGAGTGGTACCCTTTTGCCCTTTTTGGTTTAGGGACCCCTTATTAGAACCAAATAGTAGGAAAAAGGGTACCCTTATTATAAAGGGGCTACTCAGGAACCTAGTAGTATCAGTTGACAGACGACCATCACTGCAGGTAAGGCCGCTGCCTCTCCGAAGAGTGGGCCTCGCAGGCCAGGGAAAAGAGGGAGCGCTTCGGACTCTGAAGGCCTGCTTTTGGGCTTCATTATAAGGGGTCGATATGGTATATCCCTATCCTAATTTTTGCTTGTGTGTGTTTTTTTGGGGCCCTATGCTTGAGGTTTCCTGGCCTTGTGGTTGGTCTCCCTCTTTTGACACATGCGACTTCACACACTGCCACCGCATTTGCTGACCCGTGAACAGTGGCTCGTTAGCCGCACAGTGCTGTAGACGTGGGTCCAACAATTTTCGTCTGTCCAAGACAGCGGCTCGGATGGCTCGTAAGATGGGACGAAGTGCGGAGGAGATTACGTGGCTCGTTTGGTGTTTCGAGCATTGCTTGAAGCCCGAGCAGGCCCTTGTCCGCAAAGAGTTGGCGGCCCTTGCCATCAAGTTCGGATGCAAGTTTGTTTGCCACAAGAAATCCATGCGCTTTCTCAGCTGGCTGGAGGGCAGGAAGGG
>BGNK01001122.1:88966-120745 GCA_003297005.1 Symbiodinium sp. clade A Y106 | reverse complement strand
GAGGGGGGACACTTCCTCCGGATGGCGGCGGCGATGATGGCCGTGATGATTGCCACGGTCTGGTGGTGCTGCCGGGCCAAGGGGAAGGTGGACCTCAAGAAGGACGCGACGACCCAGACAGAAGCTCCCCATCTCAGTGCATGCGTGCCGAACCAGAGGCTCCAGGACATGTACCTCACCTCGCATACAAGGTCAGACTATGACTGAAGCTTTCAGCAACCAACGAAGGGCTTCACTCCATACAATCATATAAGCGAGGGTTTGGATGTGGATACCTTCGTAGAACACAATTTGTACAAGGTGTACAGTTTCATCAACATGGAACACGATTCCTGCACGCCTACATTATTCATTCCTTCCCGCACAGATTCCGACCTAGATAGTTCACTAACAACTCAGAGTCAGAAGGCATTTGGCATCAATCGTCGATGCACGGACATACTGTACGCATGCGCATGTTTATATGCATGCTGCACGCCGGGTTGGCTTTCATTGGTTACCTTATGTTGTGAGAAGCAGACGACGTGTTTGTTGAGGAGGTCAATACCAACGGGGCATTTCTTGCTTCACGGTCGCTTCAGGACAGATGAAGAGGCGAAAGAAAAAAACGAGGAGGCCAAGAACGAGAAGGAGCTCTTGAAGGCCTTGCCTCTGGTTTGGATGTCCCGAATCGCCCAATGTAAAGATGTACCAGCCAGCAAGGCGTTCAATGAGCTGGCCACTCTGCCCGTTGACAGCTTCTGCGAGTTTCTCAAGCAAATGAACTCCAGGCGCCTGAGGGCTGCAATCTTGTCAACGTTCGCGTACGCGCACCAGGGTCGTTGGAGTCTGGTGGGACTGCCCGTGTAGCCTTCGTGCTTCAACAGAGCGCCACTCAGTTTATGCTAATGCCGAACCTCAGTTTATGCTAATGCCGAACCTATCATGGCTGCTGGCTTCTATGAAGCCGTGTGGCTGGCAGTTTAGAGCACGGTCTCATCATCTCGTCGCTGCATGGGTCCTTGATTGGACCCTTAGAAAGTAAGGGAATGCTTGTGCCTGCATGTGGGCCGGGTGGTCTCATTGAAGCGCAGAAGTGGATCTGGCGGGCGTTGCGCGGGCGTCGTTCGTCGATGGATGCGAAGCACGAAGTGGCAGCTGAAAGACTCCCGCATGCGAACACCATAAATGGTTTTCGTCACAGATGCTCTATGATGCTCTGCGAACCCATTGGGCTGCGAGTGGTCAGTTCTGTACCCTGTCGGAACATCTCTGACACCTAGGTTGTCTGACACCGACCTTGAGCATCTTCGCAAGCTGCCCGGCTGATGCACTCTATCCTGCATGTTTCGAAGTTCGTATGTAACAGTGGCAGTGGATGGTCATTGGTTCGTCTTCGTAAGTCTTCGTAGTAATAGTATTTGATAGTAGCAGTAGTAGTAGTCGTCGTAGTAGTTGTTGTTGTAGTAGTAGTCGTCGTCGTCGTAGTAGTAGTAGTAATTATGAATGCTATTCTCATTATTAGCAATTATAAGAGTAATTGGAGGAGGAGGAGGAGTCGTGGTCGTGGCTGGTAGCCATGGTGACAGTAGTATTATCTTAGTAGCAGTGGTAGCACCAGTAGCAAGAAGCAGTTTAGAAGTCCAAGCCAAAATGAAGGGCCAACTCTCTGCACATGCCGTACGACGACTTGGATGTTGATGGCAAAGCTGGTATAGAGAAACAAACGAGGATGACAACGTATGGAGGATGTGTCGCTCCGATGAGGGCGCTTCAAGCCTGCAAGCCTCGCCTTGATACTTAGTCCGACAGTGCGAGCATGTACAACTGTTTGGGTTTCAGCGAACCCCGGCCAAAGAAAAGGTTAAGACTCAGTTAAGACACGCAAGGATTGCGAGTATATATGAGGGAACTGTAGCAAGTGGCAACCAAGTGGCTCCTGCCCGTTCTGTGCAGTATGAGCTTTAGCTTTGTGCCAGTGATGTTCCTCTCGAGACCCTCGGGACAAAGGATGTTGAACACCGAATATTACCGAAGCCCTCAAAAGCCCAAGACACCATACATGATTAAGTCACCCTTTGCCCAGGCTCTTGGCAGCACTCAGGGACGTTCAGGCACCAGGCCGACTGGCTTTGGCATTACGGCACGTACCGATCAGGGTATCTTGAGATATTAATGTTTGTATGCTAGAACAAGTATGTGAGTGTGTGCAACATGCAGACACGGCATGACATGATCAAATGCGTGCAGAAACAGATCGTACACGAAGGCCCATGTTCACGCATTTTTCAGTCATTGCTATAGATACTCCCCACTATCTCTGCGTACATGTGTGTAGGTAGTGATTTGCACACACGTACATATATGCATATGTGAATATATACCGAGCATTGATATTTTCGGTTGAGTTTATGCTGTTGTTTGTTGATTGCCTTGATTTCATTTGTCACGCACGCATGCATACACACACACACATGCAGACGGATCAACACATCCGTGTTGTGGTACACAGCATGTCCACATCACACACACACACACTGACAGATACAGCAATTGGGGCCTCTGACATTATTGAGGCAGAAGGGAACCGCAAAAGTCTTGGGACAAGACAGCATAGATTTTTACATTATATAGAGGTTGGCACGAGTTCTAAGGTGACGCTGCTCTGCTACACGAAGTTGCATCCCTTCCGATGACGAACGATCCGGACCCCATGCTACGTTCTGGGTTCTGCGTAGTCTTGGTATTTTCGGTCTTGTGACAGGGCAGAAGGGCGGGAGATGCTGTTGAGCTCGGAAAGCTAGTTGCTGGCAGGCATGCAAACAGCCAACTAACCCGGAGAGGAGTTCTTGGTGGAAGGTAGCATCGCGTGGGGCATCGATCAGCGTGTCGTAGATTTGCTGCAGCTACGTGATTTGTGAAGGATGGTGTCATCCACGCAGAGCTTCGTGAGGCGCAGACGTCCTTATGCCGGCTTTCCATGACAAGAATAGTTAATGCCTCCGTTCAAGTCAAGAGGGTTCTTGCTGGAGCGAGCGGTTTCCGCGGCCGTACCGCGCGGAAAGTGGTGTAGGTTTTGCATCCGTCAGGTAGAATCCGAGGGCACCATTTTGAAGTTTTGCCGAGCTTCTACTTCTACGGTACATTACATGGTTGATTGCTGAGAGCACTACACACCGTTTTGCTTGTGGATATCCATGGCTTGCTGCAAGGTGAGCTTTCCGCTCTTTGTGCGATGCTTGCGGTGGATGATTGCCAACGACTTCTCTGACTCCCAAGAGGTCATCAAGCTCTAGCGAAGGCGAAAGGCGGGGAAACTGGAATGCACATATTGCAGACTCTGTAGACCACGGGTGCTCAAACGATTGGAGCTGCAAAGATGGGTTGTCCCAGCATCAGAAGTTGGCGACCCCGCATGATCAGCAGTACTACCAACATCTGCCACTGGGATTTTTGGACTGTGCTCAGCTTTTCATCAACTGTCAGAGTTGTGAAAAGCTATGTATGGTGAAATCAAGTCCTATGTTCTGCTGACGAGTATACCGTCACAAGCTGGGTTGGGGTACGACCTCCTCCTGCTGCTTGACGTGATTCCTTGTAGCTTAACACGGCCCAAAGCTGTGCAAGTACATACTTGTTACTGCTGTCGTTATACAGTTTGTGCATGATCAGTCTCATTGTGAGTTGCTGCTGCAATACAATGTCCCTGCGGTTAGAACTTGCATGATGTGTTATCACACTGATTCCCATCTACCTTGCCGCCCCTGGACGTGCAGGTTGGATGCCGAATCAGTGCACAAACACGACCCAGCCACATGCCGGTGGGAAATTGGGGATGTCGCAAGTACTCGGACGTTTTGCTTTGCATTCCCAGATCGTGTTTCATGACCTGAGACTTGCAAGTAGCGGCTTCGTTCTTCGCCGACTGCAGTCACAACACTGTTTCGAAGAACGTAAGAGAGCAACATAGTGCTTCAGGATTTGGACAAGAGCCAGGGTTTCTTACCAAGACTTATGCAGTTCTTGCCGCCTGTGATGGCAAGAACTCCTGCCCGAAAAGGGCACGCTGCTAATGCCAACAGCAACTGCCTGGTGGTCAGGCAAGCTGACTCGGTTCCTGGGTTGCCAAAGGCCCCGGCACCTCGAAGAATTTGTTTGTTAAGATTATATGCCCAATATGCTGCAGATGCAGCATGTCTAGGTAATGGCTGTGGTTTCAAGGCCAACAGCTGGCAAGTCTAATTGCTCTCAAAACTGTCGTGCGCCACATCTGCTGCTTGGTGTTGCTAGTGGTTTGACTGATTTGCCAAGTTTGCGTCATGCTGCACTTCGAACTGTGCTGATTCTGGATGCTCAGGGAGAAGAACGTCGAAGTCCGAAATAACAGGTGGCCAATCGATGCTCCGACTCCCCCGACTACTGTCAACTTACTCCCTACCGGTCACGAGATTCAAAACGAGAGTGCATCCTTCAAAACCTGATTTTTTCGGGACTTGGTGCTGGGAACCGTCATGGGCATACCGCACTTGACACAATGGCTTCGCAGCACCTTCCCGGATGCATTTGCGCTGGAGGCAGGTGTTAGCACGTTGCACACTGATGGCTTCGCATGCTTCCTGTGCGTTTGGAAAGGAATGCTCACAAGACTCTTACGCAGACAGTGACGCAAGCATCTGTCAATTCATCTACCAAGCTACCTAGATACCTATCATCCTTCGTCCTCGATCTCAGAGGGATCCAAGACTGTCGCTTTCCAGGCAGATCTCCAAGCCGAGCATGTGCTTCTCGGTCGCGAAGTCGTTGGTGGCTCTTCGTGCCATTAACAACCCTGCCTGCGGCCGTGCGAGGGCTCGGGCTCTCCTTGATGTGTGTGAGTTTTTGCTTTATTCTTACGACTACATGCTACTAGTCTTGCTATCGTCCGTCTTCTTTTCGCGATTATCGGTCAGTTCACTTCTGGGCTGAACCATTTGGGGGAGTAGGAATTCGTTGCTGGCTCATACACGTTCGAAACGGGGTCTCCGAGGTATCTGGACGTGAATTGCATACTCCACGAAGCTTTGGGCGCCTTGGGCGGGTCCGCCCCAGAGGCGGGCTCCGATTCGCAGTCCTCAGGCCTCGAGGAGACTAATATAGCAGAGTCATGACTACCAGTAGTGCTAGTACTAGCACTAGCAGACTAGTAGACCTAGCAGAGAACTAGCACTAGCACTAGAACTAAGCAGCAGAAAAAGTAGTAGTAGTAGTAGCAGTAGTAGTAGTCGTCGTCGTTGTCGTCGTCGTAGTAGTAGTCGTCGTATTGTCGGAGGACCAGTAGAAGTAGCAGTAATACTCGTAGCAGTAGTCGTCGTCGTGGTGGTGACGGTGGTGCTGACAGATTGATGCGGTGAGTGTCACAGGACACTTTCCTTCGCCACGTCTTTCAGCGGCTCGACCTCATCTTGGCGCAGTGTCCCGGCTCTGATATGTGCAGCAACTAGCATGCCAGATAGATCCAGAGGTCATGCGGAGTCAAGCCATAATCTGAACTTCCGCCACCATACGCAGCCCGCACGAAAACACACACAGCCATTTGTCTGTTTGGAAGGATTCGCTGCAGCGCCTCTTTGTATCTGGCCTTGGACGGCGCAGCTGCAGCTGCCAAGGCCCAACCAAAACCGAAGCAGCTCCACGTGAGCTACTCATGCTTTTTGAATGTTGGCTACCTCCGATGCCTTTCCTACGTTTTAGCAGCTTGGCTGCTACCTCTTCGTGAGGCGTCTGCGATTTTTTCCGAAGAGGCTGAAGAGATTACTACTGGTACAGCACGCGGCCCGCGAGCCCATCACGGAAGACTGGCTGAAAGATGACCGAATTGTCCAAGTGTCACAATTGGCGACGATTCCGATCTCCTACAACAAGCCGTCACTTTCTCGCCTCAGTGGCACTCGCTCCGACGGGCCATGTTGGGGAGATTTTAGGTTCCAAACCTTCCAAGTCTGCGGCCGACGGCCGTGCAACATGCAGCTGTCCATTCGAACATATGAGACAAAACGGTCGTAGCTCCATCTATAAGCAGCAAGAACAATATTTGTTTCAAAGCCATCAGATCAAGCACATAACACAAAATACAGATCCAAGCTGCAAATCAGCTGGAAGAGAATCGCCCAGAGGTGGCCGAGCAACGGCGGCGTCGACGTGCCAGGCAAGAGCAGGCCACCACAGAAGGAGGCGAGATTTCTTGAGGATGCAAGAGCATGCAAGAGCCAGCAAGTCTCATCGTCGTATTTGAGGGGCAACTACCAAACTTTGAGAGTTGCTGCGGCTGGGCCGTTGTCGATTCCAGCGGCGAGGGGAAGTCAAGCTGCAAAGGGATCAAACGGTACGCAGGGAGGGACATGGAAGGGCCGGAGCAAAGTGTTGGCGGAGTTTCGACTGTGCATAAGACGTCGCTGCAGCATTTTTGGCTCGCAGTTTGGCTGAACTGAGTTGGCATCATCCGTCTGTTGCCCGAATGTGACCTGGCAGCCTTAGTCTGGATATCCGATTGCCTCAAAAGACCACGTGCTCGGGGCAGCCTGAAAAGAAGCTCTGTTGTCGCAGCCTTCTAAATTCAGTTTCTATGTTTTTGATGCTGGGCCGGGTGGCCCTCTGAGGGCGAAGAAGCGACAGAGATGCAGCGATTTGTTTCTTGGCTTTGCCTTGTTATTGCGCTGGGATAGTTGCACAACTCGGCGCTAGAGACACACCGTCGTGGCACTAAGCATGTCCAGCTTTTTCCACGTTTGGGCTGCTGTATGCCTCTGGGCCACGCAGACAGTTCGTAGAATTCGTGATCTGCCGCGTCATCTCAACCTGGGCGTCCTGAGTTGATCGCCTCGGGACGTAGCGGAGCGGGTCAGAGTCAGGTTGGACCACCTCCTGCCAAAGCTCTTTGCCGAGCAGAACGAGGACCAGGCGCTGCGTCTAGGCCCCTCGGAGAGCATGGCTGTCGGGAGAGAGAGACGTGCGGATATATGAACCTCCTGCAGCACAGACGTATACCGTACCGGCCGAGATCGTACCCAGGCCATCTAGCTCTGATCTCTGACGAGCCAGACAACGCTGAGAAGCTGGCCCACGACAAAAGGCCGCGAGCCTAGTTTGGCTTGTGCCGACTGGAATTGGAGAAGCTTGATTAAAGCATGTGCTTGTTCAGTCTTTCGATGTCTTTGATAGCAGAACTTTGTAATCTGTACTGTGTTAAACAGGGAAAGTTTGGCTTGAGGAGATGGGCAAGGTTGCGAAAATTCAGAGTTGATTGATGCTGTCTTCCTGTTGCGTTGCTTCTGCGTGAATCTCTTCAAAGTTTTGAGGTGCAAGAATGTGCTGGATGTATGAATCCTGGCTGCAAGTAGGCGTTGCAAGCGACCATGGGCAGGTCTACCGTGTGGCGATCCAGCTGTGTAGCGATCGAGTGTCGGCCGCAGTCCTGGGTGATGGCTCAGGTTGGCAAGTCATAGGCAGCGACATCCTCACCTCACATGACGACTCGATCAGCATCCTCGTGAACTTGCTGGTTCCATCCGACTCTTGGGCTGAGCTATAGCCCGATTCCTGCGATGGCTTGCAGACAGGCGCAGCAACACTTCTCGGTTCTGCGCCAGCCCAGGCGACCCGGTCGGAGGTTTTCCGGGGCCTCGCCGAGTTTGCAAGGGAGAAGGGGAGCATCGAGATGCTGTTGAAGCATGCCGCTTCGCATGCAAAGGAGTGGCCCCATCACCAGTGCCCGCCTTTGTTGGCAGATGCCCACATGCCTTCTGCAACCAAGGTGGACATGCCAGCCCTCGGACACCACTTGGTTAAGGCCAGCTTTCATCATCTGGGTTTGGGATTTTGGTTCTCAACAACGTGCAAAACAAATGGCTTGGAACACTGCGTGCGTGTGCTGGCCCATCCAGCTTGAACCGATGAAGAGGCTGTCAGCCGATGTGGGAATGTGGAAGAGCGGGATGTTGCACGAGACTTGCCCAGAAGACATAAATGCTTCTGTGATGCCGCCCGTGACGTCTTTGCAGTCTTTTGGGCCATGGCTCTGCCAGCTAAGAAGCGTGCAGTTTGACAGCGGCATCCATGGAAAATGCTGAGGCTGGGTAAGCGACCACTCTGTTGCATCATGTTGCATCCTTCGTGGCCAGCAAAAACGTCTCGTGCCGCGTACATGCAGGATAGGGTGGCTTTCTGCAACTTCATCATCAGCCAAGACGGTGGAGACTCCTTCATGCTCAAGCTTTTCGAGCCGTGGCACCTTTTGGTAGTCGTGGGCATTTGCAGAAGATGATGAATTCTGGAAGCAGCACGGTGCCTGTGCTGCCCCCTGCTTATGCGATCCAAGGATGCATGGCCGTGGCAATTTGGAAGTCTGCAGCTTATTGAGACCCTGGAAACCCAGCAGCAATGCAGCGAGGGGCCTAGAGTGTTGTTCATGCTAGGGTCCCTAATGCCTTGAATTGGAGTTATTTAAACAGAGGGACGTGGAGGATGCTGGCTATCATCCGCTCGTTGTTGACCATGCCCCCAAGCACAGTATCGTCCCCGTGGTGCGACAGAGTTACTGCTGGTTTTCCTATGCTGTATGCACACTACATTGAACACACCGGCCAGCACAGGACAGCTTCCTGATCAGTCCCGTGGACAACTTGATGTGGGATGCTCAAACAGCAAACAGGCGACTTGTGCGTTTCATCTGCGCATGCAGACCTTAACATCAGCAGCAGTAGCAAGTACGGGTTTTCTGAATGAGAGCGATCCTCTCAGCTATGTTGGAGGCAGGAGTTCGCCGAGAAGTGGCTGACATTTCTGATTCGTCAGTTCTTGGAGCCTGCAACGGAGAGCACCACTTCGATGCTTCTCGGACAGAAATTCAGAAAATGAAAGGGAGCTGTGCGACGGTCTTCTCATGCGATTCATGTGTCCTGGTCGGTCCGGATGGCTGGAGTAGGCTTACCCTCTCAGTCTGCGCTGCAGACAGAAAGACCCAAATCCAACCAAGAACAAACCGTCCCACAGGCCACTTTAGATCGCAACCTCGCCAAAAACAGAACCATCCACAATCATTCAACAATTTGCACTACAATTACAAGACGCCCAGAGGCCCAGAGTCTGAACCGCACTCTGCAGCCTCCCCCAACTTGAGGTCAGAGGTCTGAGGTCAGTTGGCCAGCCTGAAACCTGTTGACTGAGGCACGCCCTCGGCGATACCTTGCAAGTCAAGGATAGCACTTTCCGGCAGATCCTCCTGACACAGGTGCCCGAAGCACTGCCTGGCACACATCTCTGTAACACATGGATTTGTGGTATATCGTGCCGCTAGACGGTTTGTGGCATGATCGAGGAAACATGTTACTAGCCAGAGAGCTGCCTGGTTCACTGCCTTGTGTTAGGGAGTATCCTTGTTTCCGAAAGGAGTGGAACCCCCGTGATGCCATTGCTGCAGGAATCCTTGTTGGAGCACTTGGTGTCCAATTTGGTTGTCAGCTTGCTGACCAACAGACAGGATCAATGCAGGATTCGTGCCTTTACTACTTTGGCTTCATGTCTTCTGGAACAGAGCGAGAGCCTGACAGAGTTCCCGTTCAGGGCATACCCGTTGCAGATCATGAGTTGTATGATACCGGGCTCATGGGGATGTGGAAGGCTGTTTGCCACATATCCTCACACGTTGAAGCAAACCAGCGAGAAACATCATGATGCTTGGGGTAAAGAAGTTCCCCAATGCAGCGATTCTGTAAAGGCCATCGCTAACAACCTAAGGCGCTGCGATGTATGCAGCCCTTCACGTGGCTTCATCCCGCGAGCCGTCGGCTTTGAAGCATTTGGCTAACCATGCGCGCTTCGATCCTTCGCCCTTTTGTCAATGCTCTGTTTAGTGAGGTGAAGCTAAGCTGTTGCCATTTGCAGATACCCGGTTGTGATTTTTTTCTTGACTGGCAGGACGGGTTTGAGAGCTCCAAGTAGGTAAACAGGGCTGATTGGACCAAGCGGGTTTCCGACCTGAGGACACACTGGTGGCATTGGCAGTCGAGAACATGCAGCTGGCTATGGAGGCATTGCATTCTTTTTGGAGCTTCTCGTGTGGATTCTGCACCCGCGCAGGAGATTGGTGAGAGAAAAGAGCACGACATCATCAACGTGCTGACGATATTCCTTCAGAATGAAGCAACCAAGAAAGCAGCAGCTTGGCTGCAGCACCGCCATTTGGCAGCAGTCTGGCCAAGGAAGGCCCTCAACTCCCCATCTGATTCATGAAGCGACTTGTGCACATGAGCTCACATGCCTACTGTAATGTTCGCTTCACATCAAGAATCCCCCCCCCCCTNCTCCCCCCCCAGCCTTTGTAATTGCGGCCCACTTAAGACCCCCAAGATGCCAGCCAGTATAGAGGCCCCCAGGAGCCTGCGGGGACGCAGTGGAGAGCTAGAAATCGAATCTGGGTTTGCTTGGGCCAGCTGGGCTTCTTTCAGCTCAGAGCGCACTTGAGCTTTCATCTACGCAAGATTCTGGTTACTTTTCTCCCGCTGGGGGGGGGGTTCTAATCATACGTCGTTCTGTGAATTGGATTTTGTGATTACGGGGTGGGCTTCTCAATATGAGGTTGACATTAAGTAGTTCGTCAGAAGGATCTGCCGAGACCAAGCTGTCGAGCTTGGTGCATCACAATGTCCCTAGAAAAAAACGTAAACTTTTCGACCACTTGGGACTCGTCAAGCATTGAGCATCTCTGTCGACTTCTGCCTCTTGCTTCATTGGCTCGCAGAAGTTTGTTATTGGATACCGCTGCCACGACGGTGACGTCGCCAGGGTCCGCAGGCATGTTCTTGGCCATGGTGGCTTCGCTGCAGTGGGACATGTTCGTGTCCTGTGCTGACTTCAGAAGATTCAGAAGCTACGCTGCGAGTACATGAGTTGTTGATCCATAGGTTTGGGCCGGCTTGGGTTGCTCCCGACCGATCTCTCGGATGCCGAGATTGTCAGGTGGCATAGACAAGCCACTCAACAAGCTGGCAGCCACGTTCATGGACGAAGCCCCTGCGAAGCAGAGGCACGCAAACTAAATCCACAGCAGCTGCAATGCACGCTTTCTCTGGCTGAGCGTGATAGTGTTGACACAGTCAGGGTCGAGCATTCCTCCCTCAGGTCTGCCGAAGCTGCAGCGCCGGAGAAGGGTCAAAGCAAAACTCAGCTGACCAACTATATTCTCAAGGAGCTGATTTCGGGCTCATCAAACATATCGTATTGATTTTTCGCTTCAGCATGTTGAACCCCCATGGCGTGAATCAAACACCATGAAACCTCGACCTGCCCGAGTCCGACTCTCAGACGACATTGGCTGCGAGAGGGGAAGCCCTTCCATTTTGAAGACAACGGACCGAGACCCTGCTGGGTTCCGTGCCATTTTGGCTCAAGCATTGTTCCAATTGCAGTGGCACCACTCACCGCCGCTTTCTGCTAGTTCTTGCTTCTGCAATGGAAGCGTTTGCCGAAGGGCGTGTGGAACAGCGACTCCAAGCCGCCTTGGAGCGGGTTCGAGTCATATTGGATGCAACCAAAGATCCACAAGCAGCTGGCGACGTGCACCATCAGTATGAAGACAAGTACTTGCTTGTGGAGGGCGTGACCAATGCAGCAGTTGCATCGCAACTGAATTCGTTTAGTGCCTTGGGCCTGACGATGCAGCATGTGCAGAAGCTTCAAGAATGGTCCAAAGACAAAGTCGTGTCGTTTCAATTCAATGCCGAGGAGGCATGCAGTTACCTCCGAGAGGAAACTCGGGAAGAAGAAGATCCGACAAGACATGTCGAAGAGGTTTCAGTTCGCGGCGCTTTGCAGGCTGCATTCACAACCAAGGTGGTGACGAAGATAACACAGTACTTCTGGAAGTTCGAAGCAAAGTATGAACTGGTGGCAATGAGAGGAGTTGGTGAAACTGCTGATGACCGGCTTTGCTTGATGACACGTACAGGACAAGCAGAACTGATAACATCGGCTAAGCAATCCCCGCGCCCGGAGGTGAAGAAGCCAGCAGCCAAACTGCAGGTGAATGTGAGCTGGCTCTTCCGCAATTTGAAGAACGACAAGGCTGTGCCTGGCTTCACCGTGGACAGGCTGGCCAAACACTGCAAAACTCCGAGGCGCAACGGAGATGTTCAGGAGGCATACAACCACTGCGAGCGCGTTGCCGTTTTCGCCAACCAGGTATCCACCTATCTCTCCGGGCTTTTCCAAGTACAGACCGCTGCCAAGAAGTCCCTGGACCTCGCGGCACTCCGAGGAGATGACAGCATTTTCAGCCCTGTTCTCCCCGTTATGGTGCAGAGCTCACAGAAAGCAATCGAAGATCTCGGTCCTGGCAGCGAGAGCATGGTCCTTGTGGAGGCGGTCCATGAGGAGGCCCAAAGCAACGTGCAGATGACTGTCCAGGATTCTAATCGGCTGCTTCAGGAAGAACTGCGGACTCTGAAAGGGAAGCAGGCCGACCTTGCAGAGGCCTTCCCAGAAGAGGGCCTCGCCACGAGGGCAGAGGCCTTTGCAGTCGTCACTTTGCAGCATGTCGCCCGGGTGTGTTCCAGCTGGGCCGATGCAATCGGCTACGTAGAGGACATGCTCCGCAAGCAGTTGGCTGCCGCCATCGGGAAGGAGGTCTCTCCTGCAGATTTTGCCGCATACATGAGGTTTCATTATCGCAAACTCTTTCACGAGGCATTCCTTCCGAAGCCTCTTTGCTTCTCTGTGCGCCGTTCTGACACACACAGCCCGGAGGGAACAGTGAGCATCGAGGAGGCAGTGGTTGGGCCTGGTGGCGACTCCAACATCAACAGCCCCATCGTCACCATGGTGGCCAGCACCACTGAGTCAGCTCCCATGACCTTTCCGCTCAACGCGTCGACGAACGTAACTTTTGCCGGAGAGAGGCACCTTCACGCTTGGCTCTCGCACCAGTTCTCGGGACAGTCGGGCTCTGAGCTGTCCTTGGTCGCGCGTGCAAGGCAGTTCAGCTCAATGCTGGTTCTTATCGGACGGGTTTCGTCTGCAACCAGCTTTGACCCGAAATATGCCGCCATTATCCAGAATAAGGATGAGCTGACCATACCTTTGAGTCTCTCGACGATTCCATCCCCAAAGGAGTTCAAAGACGCCATTGAGTCTCTTTCACCAGAACAGCAAGCCTTCGCAAGAGCCTTCCGCGCCATGCAGCTCGAGTCGACCTTATTTGGTGTGCTCGTGGTGCAGATTAAGCCACAGCTGGAGCGTGTCCTCAACCTGGCAGACGACAGCTTGACGAAGGAGATCAAGCTAACACAGGATTTGATGCAGCTTTTCATCAAGTATCAGATCCCTAGTGACCTGCTCTCCTTCGATGCCACCTCGGGCGATGCGGAGATCTTGAATCCCACAGCAGCCGAGAGATTGGAGCGTGTGAAAGGGCACGTGCAGGCGATGCACGAGATGCTGGCGCAGGCAAAGCAAGAGGACCTCAAGGAGCGGGAGAGGGAGGTTCTGTACGACAATCCCTTCGTCAACATGCAAACAGATGACAGACGCGGCCCCACGACGGTCAGGGAGGCACTCCAGGTCCAGCTTCAAGCTGCTCCGAGGAACCATAGCTTTCCCATCATGATGGCCGGTTGCGCCGCACCTCCCGGTGCGGCGGGCATGTCGATGCCAGCTGCTGACGCCTGTGCAGCTATTGCAGCTCCCGCTCCGGCCGCGGCCCCGGCACCACAGCCGCAGCAGCCACCACAGCCGCAGCCCACTCAGAGGTTTCCCGACGAACACAGCTCAGTGGGGACCAGTTCAGGCACCCGGGACTACACGCAGGTGCCAGTTGAAATGGACCGACGCTTTGAGAAGCTGGACACCGATCATTCCCTCCGGCCGACCATCATCAACCCCGGCGAGCGGTGGACAAAGCGCTCTCAAAAGGCACTGTTGGCCAGCCCTTCCACGTCCCTTTTTGTCCAAAGCGGAGCAGAAGACGGAAAGAGAGGCTGCCTTCGACCTCCTCGATGCCCTAACAAAGTCAGGGGCCTTGCCTTTGACGCATGCGAGCCTGCATGTGGTCATCGCAGCAACACACTGCTTCGACAAGACCGTCACAGAGACCGTCATCCAGGACAACATCAACCCCATTGCGAAAGTTGAGCGATCCTCACTCATCATGGCCTCCACTGTGCACCAGACAGCGGTCACAGATCTAATCAAAGATGAGCAAGTCCAGAGAGTGACGGACACCTCCCCACAGCTCTTTCTGAAAGACGCTCGCTGAGAGTGGGGCCTCAACAAGGGCTTCAAGCTTGCCCGGAAATGCCTTAGACCTCCACAGCCCGGTGCCCAAAAACCCGGAACTTCAAAGCGTAGCAAGCCGCACTGCTTCAACTGCACAGGCCAGAGCAGTGCGAGCAGCGCAGTCAGGTCCGTTTTTTTGGCATCCTGCAAACAGAAGCCCTATAGGCTATAGGCTATAGGGGTCAAGCATGCCAAAATGGATCACATGAGTCTGAGATCTCGAGCTCTGCTTGAAGAAGGCATCTGCCAGGGCTTCCCGTCGGATGCGCGCACGAGATTGTTTTCAACCCTCCCAGATCAATTCGAAAGTCCTGTCTGTTGAGGCAGCACCCGGGGATGTAGGTTAGGGTTACCGTGAATCCTCGAGTTGGATCTGTCAAGTTTCCTGGTTGCTGCTTGAGCCCCAAAGTCCAAAGTCTCTACCATGCCAGCAGGCACGGTTGTCGGTTGCTCCCTGCTGTACAGACTCAGCTGCAGTANCTCGAGTTGGATCTGTCAAGTTTCCTGGTTGCTGCTTGAGCCCCAAAGTCCAAAGTCTCTACCATGCCAGCAGGCACGGTTGTCGGTTGCTCCCTGCTGTACAGACTCAGCTGCAGTAGCCGTCAAAAGGGATCCCGCCAGTCATTGCCTGTCAGTGCCGAGTGTGAGTTTCGAAGATGGGTTCGTCTTGTGTGTACGGTATCCTTTTCTGCTGTGTATGAGGTAGATGCTGCCTGGCGTGTTATAGATGAAGTGGTAGAACTGCAAGTTTAGACAAAGGTCCACCCCAACCCCAGTCTTTGCTTTTCCTTGCCGCAGTGTCACAGGAGCTTGAGAAGCTGACCGAAAGTGTTGACTTTCTCATATTTCCCGCCGAGCTCAATGCAGCAGAGCGAAAGCATGCGCACGAGGCGACGTGAATGACAGGATCCCATATAAAATCATGAGTTGAGGCCTTCAGGCACTGGGCCGGATGCACGTTTGTATCGGCCTGAGGGAAGGGCTCAAGCCAGCACTATTCGGGTGTCTGCAAGACCCTGCGGCTTTCGCAACCCCAAGTCTCGAGGTGGTGAAGTCTCAGAAACTCGTGTCCGTCTCCACTGGATCAGGCCTGGTCTTTCGACTCCCTAGTGCTCCGAAATGGGGCTTTTGATACCTTGTGGCACTCAGGGCTGTGCGTGGGCTTCCGACGATCATCCTGGCTTGACGAAGGCGAAGTGCGGCAACTACAAGTTTTTCGCCCTGGGGCCAAGAAGGCCTCTGATCTGTACTGTACTTGTAGCCTCGCTGGAAAAGCCTTGTCTGCCTGAGTGCGAACGGGGATCTGTCGTGAAATGCAGAGGTTCGGGCGGATGCGCACCTGCTTATCCAACGCGAGGAGCGTGGGGGGCAAGGGCTGGGTTCTGGAGACAGTCAGTATTTGTGATCGTTCGGCATTGCCTGCGCCTGCACAGATCGAAGGAGCAGCTCAGTCGGAAGCTTTCGTCTTTGCTGCGTCACAGCGCCGAGCAGCGTGGGATAGGCGAACACAACTTAATCGTAAGCTTCCCCGATTACGCCCCGTAAGTTCCTAAGGTGCCGAGGCCCTAAACATGCTTGATAGAATAGCTGTACTGGGCAGCTCCCTTGTTGCAGGCATGCTCCAAGACGGGTATGCGCCACTGTCCACGGTGCTTGGCCTTCGGGAATTCTCTCGCTTCAAGCACACTGCCGAAGAGGTGCAGGAGCTTGTGGAGAGGGATCAAAAGAGACGTTTCGAGCTCACGACAAGGGCTGGCGAGATGTGGATTCGCGCAACCCAAGGCCACACCATACGCTCCGTGAAGGATGACGCACTTCTGCAGCCAATGGGACTTGAAGAAGCCCAGGAGGTTGAGAGCTGCGTCCATGGGACCTACATGATGCTCTGGCAGGAGATACTGAACAGCGGTGGTCTTTCCAGGATGGCTAGGAACCATATCCACTTCACCACCTGCACTTCGACCAACACTGTGGTCAGCGGCATGCGAAGCGACTGCGAAGTCGTCATCTACATCTCCTTAACCCGAGCCATGGCCGATGGTCTCCAGTTCTTTCGGAGCACCAACGGTGTCGTGTTGACGCCGGGCGACGAACTCGGGAAGGTCTCAAGCAAGTATTTCGACAAGGCTGTGGCCCTGGCGGATGGTGCCGTTCTTTGGCCAGAGCCCACAAGCCAAGCTGCGTCTCTGCTTGACCATGTCAGTGCAAAGACTGATGGTCCCGATGCCGAAGCATGCCAGGATGTGGACACCGAGGATGAGGAAGTTCTTTGCTTCCGCAAGCCCTTACTTATGTACATATGATCATGCTGCGCACGTTCCAACGGGCCCTCTACGGGCCAAGCGAGGCAGTCGCTGAAAGGGCGCCAGCGATCTCATCGAACCTGTCCTTGAAGTGCCCGGTAGTTGTCCAATGCTTGATGGAGACGCAGATCCTCCAGCTAGAGATAGCGGATGGACCTACGCCCAAAGATGCCCCTGTATGAGACAGTAATTACTGGTAGTTCCCAGAGCCTAGCTAAGCCTGTCTCCTGTTTGCCACGCGACTTCATGACGCCCAGGTCCTGGCTGGCAGCAACGTGAAGCAGATCATTAACTCCATCAGCTACTGCGCAGCAGAGAGGGAGTCCGGAAGTCGTCGAACTCGTCCGGCGCGGCTATGCATGTCTGGCAAGCCAGGGGCCGCAAAGAAAACAAGCACGTCTCGTACAAAGACTGATGACTGATGACCCAGGCCTCCTCCTGGCTGCGGAGTCCTCCACACTGCTGAGCTCCTGCCTGGAGCTCTTGCAAACACTGGTCGAGAGCATTGACTCCGGGGCGCCGGGGGTTCCCAAACTGCTGCAGGTATTTAAATAATTCAAGTCTGACTTTTCGACCGGCGGCAGTTCACCCGAGACTTGACGGTGTACTGTAGGTGCCTTTTCTGTGCTTCGAAGTTGTAGTTGTGTATCTCCATGAGAACACATGCAATCGAGATTGACCAGTCCGAGCGTGTTTGGGTCTACCTTCAGGCGCTGCTGGGTGCAGGCAGCAGCCTAGAACGCCTCATTCCTCGGCTCTGCAGCACCTCAACGGCACTCAGACTTCTCACCTGTCGGAGTTGCCAGCAGGATAATGCAGTGCATTACTTGTGCTGTTCTGTAGCTTGCACCCATGCAATACATGATAAGCCTCACAAGCCTTGCTGCAAGGTTTGGAGAAAGGCAGAGACATCCTCTACGGCTTCTTGGATCTACATCTGTTTGCGAGTTGTGAGGTAGATGCGATGTAGACTTTGATGTACAGATCTGTCCAGGTCCTGCCTTGAGTTCTACATGCGTGGTCTTTGCACAGCCATGATTGCATACGTTTCACATCTAATCGGCTTTGAGGCTTGATCCAGCTCTTGCAGTGGTGGCCTCGCTACACTCAGCTGGTGACTTGGTGCTGGCCGAAAGTTCAGGGTTTCGAACTCCTACAGGGATGTGGTAGTTCGGGCTTCGGGTCCAAGAGTCGAGGATGGTAAGGCACGTGCGACGATTTTGGTGCCTGACTGCGCCCTGAGATCTCCCTGGACTTCAAAAGCGAGTGGCTGTCGGAGCTGCTCCAGGAGAACAGCGAGGACCGGCAAAGCTGGAATACTCCATGTATGCCTATGTGTGTGTATATATACATAAATGTTACACCCCCCTCCAAGACCAAGGATGCATATGTTTGTGTAGAGATACATGTGTATATATATATACACATATAAGATATAGTCAGAGGGATACAGAGGTAGATAGACAGATCGTCATAAATTGAACTTTTCATAGGCCTGGTTTATGAGTCATGGTTGCTTGCAGACTGCGAGCGACGGAATGAACCAGCTGTCACGAATTTATCAACAACCCCGCAGTGGAGGGATTCCGCTGCAACTCCCAACGATGACTAAGCGAGAGCCCATGGAGTCAAAACAGACGACGAGCAGCTGACCCGATGACTGTCAGAGGCTTCCCAACACTTGCTGAGAAGGTTATCGCAGCCCCGAAAAGCACATAAACATATACTTTTTATTGTGATGTCAGGTATTAGCCCTACAAGAAACATAGGTTCCAATAGTTTATGTGTATGAAATGTGTTCTTATGATATGCTTTTTGGTGCGCAACGTTTGGATATCAACCATAGATTCCTCACTCCTCTCTGAGGCACTAGCTCGTTCCGGGCCCAATCCAACATGTGTTTGCAGAAAACCTCGTCCGAAAAAAAGACAAGCCGGAGTTTTGCTTTCACACATGTACTATCGCATATATGTTTACCTTGCAGTGAGGACGCCCCAGCTCCCGTGCGGTTGGAGGTACAGCGTGAGCAGCTGCTTGTGCCCTGCCTGGACTTTTTCAATGACTGTCGATGCTTCCAGCTTTTGCAGTAACTCAGATAACCGCATCAGGAATTGAACGTCGAGTTTGTAAGGTTCAAGTGCCTGCATTGGACACTGGCACACGAAATGCTGTCGAAACGAGCTGCAGCCTGCAGATGGGGGTTGATCCCCCGCCAAGGCGAGCCTCTGCGCAGGATTGGCCCAGTGCTCCAATTCTCTGTCTTGGGGTATCGATGTGCATCTTGGCTGCAACGGACACTCGAGACCATGCACACCTCGTTGCAATGGAGGGGGGAGACTCCCAAACTCCTAAGCGCGGTCCTGTACAGACTGTACAGCAGAGGAAAGCCTCGAGTTGGATCTGTCAAGTTTCCTGGTTGCTGCTTGAGCCCCAAAGTCCAAAGTCTCTACCATGCCAGCAGGCACGGTTGTCGGTTGCTCCCTGCTGTACAGACTCAGCTGCAGTANCTCGAGTTGGATCTGTCAAGTTTCCTGGTTGCTGCTTGAGCCCCAAAGTCCAAAGTCTCTACCATGCCAGCAGGCACGGTTGTCGGTTGCTCCCTGCTGTACAGACTCAGCTGCAGTAGTCGTCAAAAGGGATCCCGCCAGTCATTGCCTGTCAGTCGCTTTTTGTTTGGATTTGGATTCAGAGCAGGGAAGCTTGCTGTCAGCTTGGAGCTTGGGGGCATGCTCCAGATCAGGAGTTTTACTGATGAGTCTGACAACGAGGGGGAAGAGGACAGCAACCATCGGCAAGAGTTCTTCCGTCGCCGCCTCAGTTTGTATCGAACAATCGTAGCGCTCTGTCTCTGGTTTCACCATGCGGCCGACACTTAGCCCAAGCTTAGAACGAGGGTTCTCGGCTTGCAAAACATGAGGTCTAGCGGCCGATGAGTTCATGAAGCTTGGGCTGTTTGTCAGCAAGGACGGACTCTTGGCTCAGCCTGGGCACCAGCACGACTTGGGATGTAGCGAAGGACTTACTGTACTCACTTTACTCCTAGTTTCGTCCCCAGCAACTACCATGGACTAAGCTGCTTGGCTTGAGTTGCAAGCAGCTTTGAACAGTGTAGTGCTCGTTGACGGTCGCTCTCCCCTCCACAGCACATCCCGAGAGGGCGGGTGAAGGAACCAATGCCACTAAGTGCTAGTGCCCGAACTTCACAGTGTACGTAGGTTTGGGAAATTTTGGGAACATACTCTACATATATATATATACACATGTACATGTACAGGGTACATGCCATGTGGGCATGCATGTAGGCAACATAAACTATGTGCGTACATGCCTGCATCATCATCACCATCATCATGCAAGGTGCGCATAAGTACTGCGATGGGCATTCGTTTGTTCACACAGGTTTGTGTTCATGGGACGGGCCAGTTGCTTGCCCGAGGTTGTCAAGACCCTGCTTTTTGGAAATCAGCTGCTGAGGACGGAATTCGTCCTTCCACATCAACCCGGAAGCCAACAGCGAGGAGCAACTGCGCCAGTTCGAGCTTTGTGCCTTGCCTTAGATAAAGACTCGCTTAAGTGTAGCCTGAACTATCCACAAGCAGATCGTGAACCTTCGGAAGGTACCTTGACATGCAAGCCGGAATGGCTACGGCTCCCGAGCCATCACAAGCGGCTGAAGCAGGAACCCACAGACATAGTCTTCGAAGCATGATTGGACCGGTGCTTGGTGAAACCGGCAGGTAGGCCGAAGTCATTCGGAGATGTTTCGCAGAAATGACGGCTGCAAGAAAAGAGGCCCCGAGCAAGCCTATACTTGGCAAGCCTGCTGCAGGTGGCAAAGTGATCGGCCTCGCGCTGCTCCACCAAGAAACAGTCCCGTCGATGCGCCTCAGCCCGGCGCTGCGCAAGCTCTTGCTGAGCAACGCCCTTTGGGCGCATGACATGATTTCAAGTCCCGAAGACACGCATGGGACAGATGTCCTACCACAAGTCTAGTGTTGTCCTGCTGGGAACTAATTAGCTGAGCTGTTCTTCTGGTTGGGCCTGCGGGTTCCTTGAAGGGTGCAGGGTGGCAGACTAGGCCCGTTGGATGTCTTCCCACTCCATGGCGACACACTTGCTCATCATGCCCAGTGCTTTAGCGCATGGACTGTCGTCAGCATGCCAGTTAGGCGAAGCTGGGCATGGAGGCAGGTCGCTTTCTGTGTGGAATCCCTGGTCCCGCACGCATGCGATGCATCATTCCAGAGTAGCGATCAACACCCTGTATGCATGGAGGACTTGGCAGCCGTAGATCCCCATTTCTACCAGAGCCACGTTCGGTCCCCAGTATTCGCTGGTGCATCCGAAACCTGGCCAGCCGCAGTAGTCGAAACTGATCATGTCTCCCAGGTCCTCCGCATCCTGGAGGGGCAGTACACTCAGGACGCATGTTCGTTGGGTGTGCTAGCTTATAAAAGCGGGAGAGCAACATGTGATGCGGACGTGATCTTATGAACGATGCGCTGTGACCCCATTGTGAGTCTTCACCCCGCAGATTGACGGTAGAGGGAATGGATGGAAACAATGAGCAAACGTATGTCGCGCTGTGTGCATGCAAAGATGCGCAATACTGCGAGTACGAAGAGCATAAACTAGTTCAGTTCGCAGCCTACTTATCATCACAAGCCAACCCTAAAAAGGGAGTCGAATACTGCCTTTGGTGAGGAGGAGTCACCAAAACAGCTTTCTGATTTGGGTCTGACCTTCGAAGACGCTGCTCACCTGATCCAGATCGCACAGGCTCTTCAAGGTAAGACATGGGGTTCATGCTCTACGCAATCCTGTTGCTGTGACGTGGATTTACACTCGTCTTCTTGACTAGAGCTGCCTGAACTGGAGCAATTAGGTACCCCGATGTAGTGGTTTGAGCAACCTGGAGGTGGTCAGTGGCACTGGGTCAAAAGAAGAACTTCACAGTGTTTCAAGTTGCTAGGAAAGCTGTTGCAAAGCTTCTCAGGAGGTCTTCAAAGAGCCTGTGCCCTCTGCTTTTGTCTCCTGAAGAGTTTCCGTCAACATGGCACCGTCAAGCCTCGTAGTGTTTGAGATGGGGCATCCAAAAATGTTCAAGTGCTGCTCGCAAGTGCTGCTCGAAGATAAGCTCTGGAGACCACGTGCTTCCTTTGAGTCTTGTAAGTGTCCCATGTGTATACGTAGCAATATATGCAGCAGCCTCGATACCAATCTCAAGAGTGTAAGCATCAGAGCGATCAGAACGCCTCCTGAGGAGATCGGTGGCGTGAAGACTGCACTCTGCTGGGGCGGCGCCGAGAGGGTGGTGTCAGAGGAGAACAAGAGCCAGTACATAGCAGCTCGGAATGTGGGAGTTCAATGCAGCAGGGGATTTCTGGCAATACAGGCGAACCAGCGTGTAATCCTTGGAATTCCAGCCGAATGTTGGTTGAGGGGTTGTGTCAGTGCATGTGCTGATGCTGAAGTCCGGCTGCTCATAGAAAGTGAAGCACCCCGTCTGTGCATATCAAAGACGCTAAGGAGAAGCTGTGCCATCATCGGCTGTTGGGTTGCGTCCGGCCTCAGGCAGGCTCAACCTGAAGGGTTAGTCTGTCGAACTTGATCTTCATCAGCTTGCAACGGAATTTGGCGGGCACAGCCACACCGCATTCGACGAGGAGGAACGCAGCAACAAAAGAAGAAGACTCCATTCACATTGCTGCCTTCGTGGTCAGCAGGTGGATGCTTTGCTCCGTGGTGTTCATCAACTGATCTCTCCAGAAGTGCAGAGTCAACTGCAACGCTGCTTGTCTGAAGCTGTAGCATCGCATGTATGCTCCTCTTTCAGAAAGAGCCCGATGGGCCAGGTACCGTCTCAGCTGCTGAGCTTGGGATGATCCTTTGCGGAGCGACCAAGCTAAACTTGCAGGAATGGAAGGACCTTTGCACACTGAGAAGCCTTTGGTACTTGTAGTAATTCGCATCCCTTAACCTTCTTCCCTTGCCCGAACCATGAGCTTCAACTTAGCTGCACATCGCGAATGTGCAAGCTGCAAGCGCCCCACCGCACGGGACGACGGCAACACCAGAACTTATCCAGCACTTGCTCATGCCTTCGCCATCTTTGCTCAAAGAGTCTGGTAGTTCTCCGCCCGGGGCCCATGGGCCCACGCACATCCGCAAGTTCATGTCGACAGAAGGAAGGGATCGGATTAAGGAGATCGCCAGAAGCACCAGCCTTCCGGAACTTGTGGCACAAGAGGGCGCGTGCAGGATGAAGCTGTTGACTAAGGTGGAGTCCATGTCCAAGATGCAGCAGAAGTTTAACATGGAACAGCGGAGCCATGTCAGCCGCGTGAAGAAGCACGAGGGTAGCCGCAAGGCTGGCCCAATGCCCTCCGCCACCCTGACTTTTGCACCACAAAGCAGCTACACCCAGCATTCGGAACTGGGGCAATGCTTCGAGGAAGTTCAGCAATTGGAGATGGCACTCGTGGCGCTTCAGAAACGTAAGCATGCTCTGCAAAGCCAAGAGTGGCAGACGACAGCAGTGAAGCCGATCCAGGCTTCCGGCTGCGCACGTTCCCAGTCCATCACGAACATGCAGGCATGGTTTAAGGCGTACGGCGAGCCCTCAGGACTCAGTCGTTGGAAAGACTGGCGCTCCAATAGTCCCTTTGTTCGAAGCCTCAAAGCGAGAAGACAGGAGCTTTTCTAGCTGGAAGTGCTCTTGTGACGCGAGGAACCATTGAGACCTTGAGACGTTTGTGTGCATTCTTTGGGCTCCTTTCTTAAAGAAAGCAGCCTGGAGAGATACTATGTGAAGGCTTTGCTGTCGCTCGCACTGCTGTTCTGCCAATGGCTGGTGGACTTCCTTTTGCGACCGACAGTTGATTGTGATTCTCTCAGCAGGAGCAATGCAACCCCCACGAAATCCAAGAAGTTACGTTTCATGCCCAGAACCGAGAGTACGTAGGAATTGAAAGACTGCTCCTGTTGCGTGGAGTCTGGTGTTATTCTTAGTGACTTAGCGTGCCGTCTGACGACGTGCACCGCAGAAGCGCATCGGTACGAAAGGTCGCTTTCCGGCGAGCTGCTGCCAGGTCGGCATGTTGGCAGACACCTCCCAGCAAAGTATCCTGTGAGACAGACTATCTCGTCCAGGAAGAGGCATAAAAGGTCGACATATGTGCACTCTGGAAGCCTCGCTGACTGTGGAACTAGAACCAAACTAGCTCGAGGAGGCAAGCACGAAGATGGACGAGCTTTCGCCGGAAGCATGGCAAATGTTCTGGGAAGCTCTTGAGGCCGGGGCTCCTTTTGTTGAGCACTACTGCGCCTCCTCAATTGCATTCGAAAGTATGGCTCCTTAGGATGCGACACGGTCACGGGGTGTAATGACTCCCCCTGCAGGCAATGACGCCGGAGCAGCAGAATGGCGTGCTAGAGTTTGCGACTGGCAGCTTTCATCTTCCAGAAGGCAGGTCTCCAGTCACGTGGGGTCGAGCTTATCTGTAAACCTGGTGGCTCAATGGCGGATTTCCCAGGTGGCTTGGCAGTCCTGCAGTTCTCGTTGGCACCGACAAGAAGCATGGAGCCAACTGCAGCGGCTTGGCAAACAAGAGTGTGTCCGGCTTTCTTCGATACTATCTTGAAGCCTCAGGTCCCATGCTTCTCCACGTTGTACCTCCCTAGCTACAACTCCGTCCAAGAGATGAGGGAGGCGCTTGTTATGGCCTCCTACGGGCACCCGATTAGCAAGTAGGTGCCCGGAGGAGGCTACACCATTCCTAGTCGGCCACCGCGAGGATCTAGATCTGATCCTGATCGATCAGAAGGCGAAATGCGAAAATGTTTAATTGGTCGCTTCGGCCGAGAGTTTGTGCATGGACAATGCAGAAGCGTGACGTTCTGATGCCTAGCACATGGGAGAGCCCACCAAGGGACCCTGCTTGGAGCTTGAAAACTCAACAAGCAAGATGCCGGAGATGACAGTGGGATATGTGGGATCCCAGAGCCTTGAAACACAAGCCTTGGTGGAGGATTCAAGGGTTAGCTCTCGCTTTCAGCCTGCCCGAGCTTCCTTACGTGGCCTCGTGGCCCACAGGCTGCATGGCTCGCGAGGTGATGGCTGCTTAATGCATGATACTTGTAGAAGGAACTATGAAAGACTGGATATGACTCTTCTTGCCGAGACTGTCGGAGCATGCCAGCCCGGAGAGTCGGAGAGTTCCGTATAGCCTGTCGGCAGGAAAGGTGGCTCTCGGGGCACCTTGCCTGTGACAATTCATGGGGATCAGGCCTTGTGCTGAAGATAGGGTGCAAGACCCGAGAGGCAGGAGACGTCCACATCCTTCAGGATATGTGCTCGGGGACGAAGCGTACGGCACGGGTTCTGACCACTATCAGCTTATCAACACAGAGCCTCGATCCCGTTTGCCAATGCATCTGCAATCTTAGACGTGCCGGAAAGTGGCAGCATCTCAACAGCAGTACACCGTGCAGCATCATCCGAAAAGTTGAACATGTGCTTATGGTACTAGATGTTGCACATCTCTTCTGGCTTGGGAGCTTCGTTTCCCATGCGGATAGTGCCGTTTAGCATTGGAGAGGCGTGCTTCAGAGGGGCCTCTGCGAAAAAGGCTTTCGTATACCATCGGACTTGTCCAGCGGAGCTGAGCACAGCGGACACCACCGCGAGGCATCACGGTGAACATGCTCACGCCCGGCGTGCCCATCATGGACCATCTGACCAGTTCCCTGCGAGAGCATTTGAAGCAGCTGCAGGCTTGCGGACGGGCGGGACGACCCTCTGATGAAAGGCGGTAACACAGTAGCGCAGACATGCAGACAAAGTCAAAGGACCTGTATGCGCTTTACAAAACTGTTTCTATAGCATTGTTGATGCAAGGCAGTCTGTGGCAGTTTACATCTGCCAGCACCGACACTCTTTCAATGGGCAACCGGGTAAGTGATGGGTAAGGGCTTGAATCCAAGTTCTCCATATATCAGACCGTCAGACCTGGCCCCACCCCCTCCTCCAGCCAAACTGTCAAAGCACAGCCCTTGAAGTCGGTTTGCCCCTTTGAATCCTTGAAGGCCGATGGGCAGTTGCCCAAAGATCTTCGGATTGCGGTGCCTCGGAAAGAATCCTGATCGCCTGGAGGCTGCACACACGGCATAGGGATGTTGCGAGCACTGCGATTTAAGATGATTTGAAAGGCAACAGTATCTAGCAGACTCAGCCAGTCTTCATGCTATTCAGGTGAGTGGTCCGGAAGAAGCCGGGGAAGGAGAGCATAAGATCTCGCGCCAAATGCTGAGGCCTGGAATATTGAAGCTTGTGTAATGTTTAGCAGCGTCGATGGTCTGTTTCATTCATGTTAGACTTAAGTCAACTTGTCTCGTGCCAGCCTTTAACAACAGGAACGAATCCGCAGCGCAAGCACCTGGAGGCGATGCTACTTGTCATTACTTGACTCATTCGGTATGACGTGTGAGTTTGAGTTCCTAGTGCACCGACAGGAATGTGCTGCTTGTTTGGGTTGTATGTGAGTGCTATCGGTTGTCTTTGTATTGATTTGCATCCGTACCTACACAGATTATGCACACTGACTTGACAACGCCAGCTGGGTGCCCCACGTACGATTTTTTGCGGCTAGCAACATAAGGAGTGCCACATCATTGTCGGCACTGACTCGGATCTGCCGCTTTGTCAGGGACAGCATCCTAGCTGGGCACATAATCTTCTTTGCCGCCATGAGCATCATAGGCGTCGTCAAGCAGCACAGTTGTTAAATGGATTATTGGTGGATTCTAGGCCAACCAGTGCCGGGTAGCAGTGGCAGCAGCAGTTCATTTTTCGAAGGTCTTGTACGCAGGGTCCATGGTTGAAGTCCCAAGTCTTTGACGACAAATCATTAACTTATAGCGGCAGTAGCGGGATCAATAGTTATAGTAGCACTAGTACGAGTAGTAGTAGTAGTAGTAGTAGTCGTCGTCGTCGTCGTCGTAGTTGTAGTCGTACTGGTACTAGTACTCGCACGCCACCACCACCATCACCACCACCACTACTACTACTCCTGCTGCTACTACTACTGCTGCTGCTACTACTACTACTGCTCATACTACATAGGAGTAGCAATAGCAGATAGTAGCAGCAGCAGTAGGAGCAGCCGTTGCTGTTCTTGTTCTTGCTGCGCTTTTTGCTGCGGAGGTCGTGATTGAATATAGTCGTCGCTACCCGAAAAACTGTGGCGGACTCATCAGAGCGAAATTTCGCCTATCGCATCACCGGACCCAGGCTCTTGGTTCCAGTTGCTTTACATCGTGGGCCAAAGCGAGTGGCCGTGACGCGACGTGAGGAGGGGACACCGAACGCATGCATTTGTAGCTCAGGAAGGAGAACTGTCTTACTGGATGGACATCGCGAGAGTTTGCTGTTGAAATCCGCATGTGCAGGATGGGCTGACACAGCGCAAGTCTGCTTTGCTGCCTGGCACAAGAGATCGAGCCAGTGTATTTCCTGAGATTTTTGACTACATGAGTCGGTTGTACAAAGCCAACCAGCTGCATGCTCGACGGGAGCAGCAAGCAGTGCATAGACGAGCCCTTAGTTTGTACATCGAGGATCATTCCCCGCCCAGCCCATATCTCAGCATCAGACGCCTCGTCCCTCGGATGGTCCCAGATGTGAGAGTCGAAGAGTCGAAGATCTTTTCAGTTTGATTCCAGCTCCATAGCATTTGTTCTCGAGGAGCCATCGGCTGGCACGCCGATTATCGCGAAAGTTTATCGTATTACTGTAGTTACTGAGCGTTTCTATTGCTGTACCTCCTAGTAACAGCTTGCTACACACGCTGCTGCTGGTACCACTACTACGACAAGGACGACGACGACGACTACTACTACTGCTGCTGCTGCTGCTACTACTACCGCGGTCACCGCCACCACTTCCTACTGCTGCTGCTGCTGCTGCACGTTGTTGCCGTTCCTTCCACTCCGCTGACATGCCACCAGATTTCTTCAGTGCGCGGGCAGCTGAAGGGCCAAGGGTCAACCCTTCGCAGCATCAGGCGCGTTTTCAGCGGTGATCGGCTTGTACAAGCCATGGGAAGGCCTGTCTTCGAGCGAGGGCAATGGCTCATTGCCATTTTTTGTCAGGGCGGAATGCAAGAACCGTTCGCTAGACATCACTGCCAGCCCCAGCTCCACCATCGTCCTCGTCGTAGCTGTTGACGTTTTGGGGGATCATCCTGCGATTTTGCCTGCCACTGTTCCCTGCTGATATCATCATGCTTTGCTGTTGGCATGGCCAGCAGAGTCTCAACAAGAACGATGGGATTTTTCAAACCAGAGCACAATATTGCCGTGAAGACGGGATGAACATGATAATTACCGACCATGGTGCTGGTGAACATGGCGGGTTTGGATACTGGCAGCAAGGTGCTGTTAGCGATAAGCGGCTCCATGTCTGACAGGCAGCTCCACAGCTTCGCCACGCAACCGCAACCAGCAGCGCCAACTCCCAAGGCGAAGTTTTAATGTATTTTGCTACGCCGATCCAGCTCAGACATGTCATGGTGGTTCCAAAGATGTTGTGTGTAGCGTTAGTAGTCTACTAGACGGAGCGGTCGTGTTCTTGTTCGTGTGCGTTTGGCAGGTAGATGCTTTGCGAAACCCAGTTTTGAACATCCCCAGTTGGGCTCCAACTGCCAGGATCTCCAACAGCTGCGGCTTGACTTCCTGCTAGTGATGCTGTTCAGGGGCAACGACTACTTGCCAGCGCTTGTGCGCCTTGGCTCCTTCAATCCGAGGTGGCTAGTGCATGTCGGGTTTAGACAACGGGGAAAGGAGAAGCCAAGAAGCAAAGGCCCCAAAGCCCCCAGCTGTGTCAGCGAGTTATAACATGCGGCGGCGGCTTCCTCGCTCGCGCAAGGTCCGGTCATGACCCTGCAGACCTTTGGACTCAGTATCTCCGTTCCTCGGAAGCTCGGAGAACTCGTGTGCTCGATGCTCTTGCCAAGCGGACTTCGAAATTATCGCCATATATCGCCATACTGGCAGGATGGGGATGAGGATGATTTGAGAATTGGGAATGGGTCTGAAATATACGACAGAGACGCAGCTAGACAAGGCTGGCGGCAGAGCTCGATTGGCGCTGCTGGCATCGCCCCTGGGCCAGCATGATCCGATGTGAAAGAGCGTGTTTAAGTGTTTCAGTCTGAGGTAGAATCTCATCCGTGTTTGTCCAATGCAGTTTGCAGCCATGTTCCGATGCCGATGTGCATGCACGAACAGTGAATAGTGTAGACAGGTTTCAATTTCTGGTTCGTGTGTAGCCATCAGCCACTCATCTTACCCCTCCTGAGCCGAAGGTGCAGATAGAGAACGTTGGAGAAGAGCAGGAGGGAGTGGAAGCTTGGCCGTCAAATCAGTGGAGGTCGACGCAGAAGCGGCAGTGGGATTTCTTCCAGACTTGTGCCAGAAGCTACAAGTAGCTACAATTCACAAGCCCTGCAAATACAGACTGCAACTGCCAATTTGGGCATCCGGCCGTTCCAGCAATTCCACGTCTCGGTCACCCCCACATCATGTGGAACGGGATTGTCAGAAATCTCAACATTTTGGACAGGTGCTCACCCCTGCGCACCTGTCAGAATCTCGGCTGAGACCTTGCGCGGAGGGCATACTCTCCTTTACAAACTTAGGGCAGGTTGATCGTTTGAAGGCGTTCGAAGCCCGAAAAGCGGCAGTATGCCTGTGAAATGGGGCGGAAACAAAAAAAAAACATGTTCTGGGGGCTGCACATAGACCAGACGTGCCGCATGCTGAAGCCGCGAAATCCATTCTCCAGGTCCCTGCTTTGATGCCAGTAGTAACACTAGTTAGTCACTAGTACATATATATATAATAGTACCTTTCCCCATATCTATGTGTTACATTCAATTTAGCCAATGGCGGGCGGCCTAGACCAAGGCGTTCCTTCAGTCTCAGGGTTCTGGCTGGTTGCCTGCCCGTCTGAGCGGCGTGGTTCCCAAAGATGGCGCCACTCGCCTTCAGTCTAGGGTTTTCAGGGAACAGGTGCGACACATCCAGGCGGGATTCACACAAGCCTGTGCAAAAGGGTTCAGGATTCTAAAGCATCAAAAAACCGTGTCCACGCCGAAGAACAAGAGCACGTATTGACAATGCAATACTGTTACATGCTCGTGCTAGTCGCAATTGGCGGAATCGCGATTTCCCGATACCGAGCTCGGCACG
Source organism: Symbiodinium sp. clade A Y106 (assembly GCA_003297005.1). Classification (NCBI taxonomy): domain Eukaryota; class Dinophyceae; order Suessiales; family Symbiodiniaceae; genus Symbiodinium; species Symbiodinium sp. clade A. The sequence goes on along the minus strand of BGNK01001122.1, from coordinate 90,908 downwards.
TGGTGCAAGGGTTCAGACGGATGGCTCCCATATACGCGTGCTCATTAAGCCTTCCTACATTGCATGAGCAAGGAATTCCTGCACCATCAGGATAGGTTTCACACAGAGCTGGCTCAGGTTGCGCTGTACCTTGAGGCCCTGCTCTGGTGCTTGGAGACCTACTGTACAGGCTCGTGCTCGGGTCACAGCGCGAAGCGAATACAGTATCTGCAGCATATCATAACAAATTAGATAGCGGTATAGTTGTATAGCTCCACAGTCATATAGTTATATGTATAATATAATGACAATAATAAGAAGAATATACAGCTGTACCTTTCAGCATCGTGGATGGAATTCACCGCCTTATCCACTGTAAGCTTGCTTCGCGATCTCCAGCCATGCAAGAGGCAAAAATATACAGCTGTCTGCAGTTACATGCGGGCAGGATGATTTGCTCAGCTAGGATACAAGTGTTCTCCAGTGACACTGGAACTTCTCCACATCGAATAGCAGAACTGCTTGGTAGGCAGGTGCCCAGACTGCCAACGACGCTTTCCTGCTTACTTGAAGGAGCTTTTCTGCCGCGAACCCACTCAAAGCTCGCAGCTGGCGTTTCTGATGCATTCCGGATCCGTACGTTGTCATGCTTCAAAGGTGTGTGTATGGCTAACAGTTTTGTCGGTTTGCAGGGTTTGATGGTCGAGAGACTGGGGCAGTAGTGTATCTTTTGACCTGTTCCTCCCAAACGGGGGTTGGGAGGACGACGGCCGAAACGTCCCAAACCTTACATGACATAAGCCCTCACAAACCTTATGCACATCAGCCAGTAGGTTTTCTTGAGCCGAAGATTTTGCAATGCGTCTGAATATGTAAAATTGGGATATCTTATTGGGGAGATCTTATGCACTGGAGATCCTGCTATTTGGTCTGAAGCTCCTACATGTAGCTGTCTAGAGCGTTTACTTGCAGAGAGCGAGTATCAAGCACAATCATGGTGCTGTTTCTGGCCCCTTTGCGGAGGAGTTCGCTTCTGCGTCCGTGATGGTTGAAGACACTTGTCCTGGACAGTTTCTGTGGTTGGTGGTTAACATATGTTTTATTGCATCTTGCAATGGCTTCACTACCAAGGAGATACCTACGCTCCCTCCCGAGTGCTTCAAGGTTGGGTACAGCTTCTGTTTCGGTCCTTGCTCTCATAGAGCATTGGCGATTGGACAAATGTTGTGAAGATGGAGGGGCCCGGGAGGGCCTGCAGACCCCACCCACTTGGGGCCCAAGGCTCAGTCGGGTTAAGTCTTTGGTCTGGAGGCTCGGCACCGAGACGCTCCGCCTTTGTCGGCTTTGTGCTGTGCTCTGGCGGTCCTTCCGGTGGCCGACGCGCAACTGGGCGGCTGTACGAATGTATGATGACATCTCTTTGGACTACTCATGTTAGTGCTCTTTGGTTCCTGGCTGTCGCTGATCATCTATGGCAAGAATGGATTGCCACTATAAGTAGGCCTTTGTTTTGCTGCCACAGTGACGTCTTGTCAAGTACTCCTCGAGAGCAGCAAGGAGGCGTGTGGTCCTGCCGGCACAGCCGGGTTTGGCACCTTTGCTCCAAGAAGGAGGCCTCCTGGGCGAGGCCCGACTGCCTCGGATGAACAGTGTCATATTCTCCTGGGACTTCCTCGAAGAAGATGAATCCCCCCCCGCCTTCACGGCGAAAGCTTCTGGTGGCAGACCCCATGGTTCATCGGATAGGGTTTGGTGGACTTGAACACATACGAGTCGAGACCCGAAGCAGAAAACAGCGCAGACCTGAAGGGACTAACACTGAAGCTCCGTTAATATCGTTAAGGTTCAACATATACAGACCTGTCACATAGATAAACGAAGGTATAATATACACAATACATGTGTATATATATATATATATGGTGCAGCGCTGCTAGGCCCCCCCCCCCCCCCCCCCCCCCCC
>BGNK01001122.1:32929-88894 GCA_003297005.1 Symbiodinium sp. clade A Y106 | reverse complement strand
CATGGCTATTGCTGGTTGGGCGTCTGGCGTCCGGTTGCTAAGGGTTTCGACCTTAGGATGTGATACAGTTCCGACCTGCCCTGAGCTCCAAAGCCAATGATAGTGATGAATATTATGGCCAAATTATGGCGATGATGATGACGGAGATGATGGTCATGATCCCCATCCGCACTCTCCTCAGGTCCCTTGCTCTTGAGTCCCGAATGAAAATCATTCAAACACGTGCTNAATATTATGGCCAAATTATGGCGATGATGATGACGGAGATGATGGTCATGATCCCCATCCGCACTCTCCTCAGGTCCCTTGCTCTTGAGTCCCGAATGAAAATCATTCAAACACGTGCTCAAGCGTACATGAAAGCGAACCCAACCGAAACTCGGCTTGGAGTGACAAACGGCCGATACAGTTTTCGCAAGAACATCACAAGCCANAAAGCGAACCCAACCGAAACTCGGCTTGGAGTGACAAACGGCCGATACAGTTTTCGCAAGAACATCACAAGCCAAGCACGATTTTCAACTAATAAAGCAATGAACATTCGCTGCCGAAGCCCAGAGCAACATAGGAGAAAAGGTACCACCAACAGCCACACTGGGAATAGCACGTCAACGTCATTGTGCACAACATCATCGCCATCATTATCGTCTGTGTGTCGACGNACATAGGAGAAAAGGTACCACCAACAGCCACACTGGGAATAGCACGTCAACGTCATTGTGCACAACATCATCGCCATCATTATCGTCTGTGTGTCGACGAGGAGGGGAAGGGGAAGGGGCCCTGTGGTTCCCTGTGTTGTGGGTTATCCTTCCCCACCCCGCCCCTGTGGTTCCCTGTCTTGTGGTTCCATGAGGCCTAGCTTGGGGGGGCAGGGATGACGTATGACTGTTTGCTGGAACGAGAGGCGTGGNTGTGTTGTGGGTTATCCTTCCCCACCCCGCCCCTGTGGTTCCCTGTCTTGTGGTTCCATGAGGCCTAGCTTGGGGGGGCAGGGATGACGTATGACTGTTTGCTGGAACGAGAGGCGTGGCTTGGGGGGGGGGGGGGGGGGAGCATACCATGGGGGGGGGGGGCCTGCGACGCGGCGACGCGGCACCATATATACATAGATGTTTCGAGTTTTGAGTACCAAAATCATGAATTCGTATATCAAAAACTGTTACTCGTGACAGATCGGAAGAACGAGCGCCTGTCTCCTTCGCAGACCGAACTCAGTGAGGCAAGGTCGTTTCAACAATGTACTGAGCTAATATCCACGGGAGGGTTTAGGGTTTACGGTCTGTAGTATCGTATTGTCATCGCCACGGTGTTTTTGCAGTTTTACCATGCTAACCTGGTTCGTGCTTGCCACCCGTGCTCTTCTTCCAACAGTCTCCTTGTTGTCCTTTGTGGCTAATTAGTCTGGATGCAATGTTTGCTAGCGGATTGTTGTTAGCGTTGTGGTCCGGATCATGAAGATCGTATACGAACCACCACTAGCATCAGCATGCTGTATACCGAGGACCCGTCGAGAGCCATAAACTCGAATCTCCATTGGGCACGCAGGCAGATCGGCTGAATTTGAGGAGTTGTCTGGCTGCCACCGCCGGCCCCTATCCGCCACTGAGGTGGGCGATAAAGCCATGCTCCCAGCACGATTGTAGATAACAGAACATATTGGTGCCTCATGGTCTGGTCCTAAACCGGGCCGATCCCAAAAACAAACATTCTCTCGATGGTATAGCAGCATGTCTGAAGGAACAGTTTCTGACAGATAAGTACCACTGCGTGGGCCCCTGGATTAGTAGTTGCGCATAGATGTCGCCAGGAGGCGATTTCCGCTCAAACTCGCCATACAGGCACGGCGTTGACGACTGCTTCTTCTGATTTTCGTTTCCGAGGGAACGCACTAATCGCGGGAACAGAAATAGCTGCAGCAATGACTCAAACAACCATAACACACATGGCGATTTAAATTCGTGATCTGGAAGATAAAAGGAAGCACGCCATGTCAGCCCAACCTCCTGTGCCCACTTCCCAAACCCTAAACCCACTTCTCTGCAAGGTGGCTGTTCAGCTTTGGGAAGTCGAGAGCCCATTGCTCTCCGAGCAGGCAGAGTCGTGCACAGCCTCCAAAATTCACAAGAAGTTAGATCGGGCAGGTATATTAAAATATGTTCTGGTATATTCATAATTATTCTACCACATTATCACATAACAGAGTCTATTATAGTATCTTATGGTATGGTATAGTGTATGATACACTGCTACTGTTGCTTTTTGTCGGGCCACCCGTCAGCCTTGAGCACGCTGGCGCTATGCACATAGAGCTGCTGGCATGAGCCATATGGGAGTTTCCAAAAATAGGGGACCCTAATATAGTACCCTGAATAGTAGGATCCTTACTTTAAGGACCCCATAGTAAGGTACCCCTAATTTTCGGAAACTCCCATATCTATCGCGGCCCTGTACCAAGATCGCTGTTCGTGCCGAGCATGCAGCAAGGATAGAAATTGCATACGAGATGTCTCATCGCTGCTACTAGCTGCAGGGGAGTCCTGTGACGCGATTGGCAAATGCCGCGCGGGAGAGCACGCAGGCCTGGGATTCAGATGTAATCGCTATGACTGTCACTGAAATCTGTGTCACTGGCATTGGTATCAACTAGCCGGGCCTCTTAAGAAGCATATATAAATCTCTAACCCTGAATGCTAAACCCCTTACACAAGCCCAAGCCGATAAACACACGAGGAGGTTCCGAGTTTAGCGGAATTTTCTACTTACAGCCGGCTTCAGGAGGTGCTCAGCCAGGGACATGTTTGGCCGGACAGCTTTGGAACTCTAAGAGAGCACAATGATAATGCTTGAGAAGGCACGTAGCGCTCAGTATGGAAAAGCATTCGCAGGAGGACAAGGAGCCAGAACTCTAAACCCTAAATCGTACCGTAACCCTAAGCGCTATACCCTTAACCTCAGCTTTCAAATCGAAACCCAAAGCCCGAAAACCCTAGACCCTAAACCCCTAAACCCTAAACCCCTAATACCCTAATACCCTAAACCCTAAATACCCTAACACCCTAAACCCTAAATCCCACCAGGACTTGGTTGTCAAGACTGCCGCCCTGGGAGCCTCGGTGGTCCACTGGGGTCAGTCGATGCTGGGCTCGGCTGCGAAGGCCCAAAGCTGTGCCAAAAAAAGCCGAAGTTGAGATACATCTTGGGGTTCAGGGTTTAGGGTTTAGGGTATCAGGGTTTTAGGGTTTAGGGGTTTAGGGTTTTAGGGTTGAGGGTTTGGGGTCCAGGTCCATTACATCTCCGGTAACGAAAGATTCTATACATGTACTCAAAAATAGATAAGATTGTATGGAGAGTGTACTTCGCGGTTGGAACGAAGCTTCAGACGTGGCGTGCCAAGCGCAGAGTCTCATGAGTGTCAGAAACAGATGGTGCCCTTCTCTTCGAGTCGATGCATTCGGAGCTTCAATTGGGCTCCAGCCCGGGGATTCCTAGGATGATCCGTATTGTCAGCGCAGCAATTTCGGATGGGAGCTCTAGCGCACTGTGAGCTAGAGTAGCAAAGGGTAGCGTGCCGAACGCCACGAAAGTCATCATCGTCTTGTTTGTCTGACCGCCACAGTGTCTTCGTCATCATGAACCTCGCAGCCTCGACATTCCGATAGTCCCCACCTTTGTCTTTGTACTTCACGATGCCGCTTGCGACGTAAAAATAGTAGCATAGTCCATCAGGACAATACTGGTGGAGATTGCAAGCAAACAATAGTACCAGAACTGAGAACCGGGACCACCGTAATTTCGTCGGGTCGAGGGAGATAGCGGCAGTGGCAGGATCCCTCTAAGCACGAGATTGGTAGCAACTGGATGGTAGTGGCTGCAAGAACGATAGGAAATTCCAAGGGCAGCGGTTTAGGAATTCACAGCCTTGCGAGGTCCGATGCTACTTTAAGGGCCTTCATAAGTAGAATAAAGTTTGGGGGTATACTCTACTAGAATTATAATAAGGAACACCCAAAACCCTGGACAAATTATTAAGGCCGCTACAGTAGGGGTTTCCCAAGCAAGCAGGGTCCTCATGCTGCTCAACTTTGCGAGAACCGTCAGGCTTTGGACTCGCACTGCCGGCCGCGGTCCTTGCAAGATCCAAAAAAGGAAAAGGACGGACACGGGCCACGCACATATTTGCCAGCTTCTGTGTCGCCTTTGTCAAGAAGTTGTTTGATCACTGCATTCTTTGCGAACTGCTTGCCATTGTCTAAGTGGAGGCAGTTGCCACTATCGTTGCATCGCTACAGTTCTGTCATTGCTTGTTGAACTGTCTTGACAGTTGTTGTTGCTGTTGTCCAACGTGTTCACCTTTTGCTTGTTTGCGTCTTCGAATGTACATCATGTTAATTAACTGAAGGTCGCCACCTCAGTCAGATAATCAGCAGCATCATGTTTCTTCTTGGGTTTCTGCAGTTCATGTCTGGTGAGCATGGTCCTGGCGACGCCTTATCCGCTTCTTTGTGACCCATGCGATGCAGACGAACACCAGCAATGTCTCTATCGGCTTCGCTTCTGTGACCGTCATTGACCATCATCATCAGCATCTTCTTCTTCTGCTTGTTCTTCATCATCATTATTACCACATCCCCGTCATGGCCACCACCATCATCATCATCACCACTACCTGTACCACCATCACCTTCATAGCGATGATTTCTGTAACGCACATCTCCCACCCACTTTGATCATGATGATGATGATCATCATCATCGTCGTCATCATCATCAACATCATCATCATTATCCGACCATCTTGTGCAACCCAATCCTCCAAGAAGGATGACCGAAGCTCTGAAAAAGCTTCAGGACAGCGCCCTTCTGGATTCCCTCCGGAACCGTGGAGGCTTTGGAGATTGCTGGCAGCCTTGTCTTGGTTGCGGGACGCAAAAACAGGGGTCGTGAAGCAGAGACTGGCAGTGTTTCTGGCTGTGTTCGTGGTGCTGGTATGGCTGACGACTATCATCACCATGATTTGGTGTGATGCTGCTGCAGCTGATGATGTTGCCGACTGTTGTCTTAAACGTGATGACCGCGCTACACTGATTCACTGAGTGTGTAGACCATAGAGCAGATGTACAAACCGCGCAAATGTGGAATGTGGAAGGTATTGTGGTCGAGCAATCTCGCTGATATTTCTGCAGAAGGCGCGTGCGCGCCAGCTAGGCGCTCCTCGTCGTCTCGCATGCTATTGAGTTTGTAGCTTGTTTTCACTCGAAGCGTGGCAGCCATGTTGGATCCGAGCTTAGCGTGAAGCCAACAGATCAAGCTGAAGTCAACGAGGCTACACCTTCACTTAGTAGTGCTGTCAATCGGCTGCTTTGCTCTGACGGAGCAGCCAGACCCTTTCCGACTTGGCTGCCATAATCCTCATGATATTGCCTGCAACGATACTGTTCATGATGCTTAGTACGACAAGACACTTTATTGCCACTGTCACACAAACAAATCCGTATTGTTTCCTCGTAATCGGAAGTGGGCCAGAGACGTTTTGAAGCACCGGCAGAGTTTCCAGGGACATGACTGACGTGACTCTTCGTGTACCTAGTCGCTTGCAGTCTCCTCAGAACGGAAGACGTTCTGAATGCACGAGACCTTTTGAGTGAGACCATTCGTGATTCCAGCTCCATTTGTTGAGCGCCGTGGCTAAATCGTTCGTTCTGCTGTGGCGCATGGCAATAGGCGAACTCGGCTTGCAGTGACAGAAGTTGGACAAAGCGTGTCTGCTTCTGATGTAAATCGGAAAAGTGCGTGCCAGACCAGCTGGTGTGCAGACGGCTTTGTGCAGTATCTTGCTCCATCCTCGATCCAGCTGTGACACAACTACAGTAAGGTTCTGGGGATATGTTTAAGTCTAGCACAGGGGACTACAAGGGTATCTTCACCGAGCAGCATACCCGGCGGCTGAAGCTGTTCCGGCTGCAGTTCTCAACAGGCATGGTGCGTTGCAGTGGAGAAGGAAGGACAGGCTCCAAGAACAGAGTCAAAGTAGAAGGGTTCACGAAACTCCGAGACGCATCGAGGGTGATTGCGTCAGAGACGCAACGGGTGAGACGGCAGTTCCAATCCTGCATGAGGTTGTGTTTCTGCCATAGTCTTGGTCATGGCTGAGTTCGGTCCTCATGGGGCAACATGACCAAGCAAGCAGCGCACGGATGCACATGGCCAAAACAAGAAGGTGCAACTCTTGATCAGACATCCGCTCCTCGCGCCATGACTTAGCAAGGCAGCAGGTGTGATGGCCGAGGCTGATGCTCTCTGGCAGCCTCGTGAGATGCTGCACCACTGCAGAGTTTCGATGACGAAGAATTGCCTTCCTTGTTGTCCACACCGCTGGTCTACCGAGGCTGAGGATGATTATGAGGAAGTCTCGGATGGACCTGAACCTGAACGGCCCGATTCTCCCTCTGATCGCGCTGGCGCGGCGCAGGTTGGGGGGTTGCGAACTTACGCCCTGCTTGGCCCCTCAGCTGCAAGAAGGGTGCAAAAAGGGGGGGGGGGCGGGGGTAATCAGTTGCCGCTTTGTTTTAAATTCAAGGCCCCATCATTCAGGGTTCTATATATTAGGATATATCAGGGTCCCCGATGTTTTGAAACTCCGATATGACGAAAAAGCCACCCTGGTTCCATGGTTTCAGTTCATTCCCAGGATGCTGGTTCGATTGCAGGTTTTGGGTTCAGGCGTTCTACGTGGCCTCCTAGGAAGGGGCATCGTGCCTTATGTTCGATAGCCTTCGCAAGTGCCCGCCAGGCAGTGCTTGACTGATGTCCTTTTAGAGCACACCTTGTAGTACCCCCTATAGATCACTATAGTAACCTTTACAGTATCCATGTGGGTACGGCGTTGCGATGCGAGGTACGGAGTCAGATGACGAGTCCGAGTCAGAGAAAGAAAGGCGCGCTTTGCCAAGTCATGAGAAGCCGAGCAACACTAAAGCGCGAAGCCAGCCGGCCGTGAAGAGGCTCGAGCCTTATCCTGCCAACCCCCAAAACCACCCGACCGCCCCAATTAGGCTCAAATCCCTAAACCCTAGCATCGAAACCCTAAGGGCCCTAAGCCCTACATCGTTGAAGACGATCCCTGCAGGAAGGATTCGGACAGAGGTGTCCGGAAACTCCTCCTCGACATCAGCAGCAGGAGGGGGTTTAGGGTTCAGGATCCTCAAGGGGCCCTTTAAGGGATCTGGATGGGATGCTCTAAAGAATCTATAAGGGCTTAGAGGTTTAGGGTTTTACGGCTTAGAATTTGAGTTTAGGGTTAGGGTTTCCAAGTGATCAGATTTTAGCGTCAGTGTTTAGGGATGTTACAGTTCGCGGTTGAGATTTGCTATTTAGGATGGTGCCCATACAAGATAAAGCCTGCAAGTTAGCCGCAACATGCGGTCTGATTAGAGTCCGGAGCAGTCCTGCCACAGTTGATTATGTGAACAGTAGAGGTTCTGGTAGAAGTACCGGTGGCGACAGCGGGGTTTACACAAGCAGGCCCTAGTATAAGATCCCTAGTGCAAAGGCTCCTGGAAAGTACCCTCCCCCCCNCCCCCCCCCCCCCCCCCGCTGCCCACCCCATGTAGTTGGCAGTACCCCCCTAAACCTTGAACCCTAGGCCTTAAACCCAAAAGCCCTAAACCCTAAAGCCCTAAAACCCAAAAACCCTAAAGCCCTAAAACCCTCAAACCCTAAAGCCCTAAAGCCCTCAAGCCCTCAACCCCTAAACCCTAAACCCTAAACCCAAATCCAGGCTCATGACGGATGCGGACATGGAGACCCCCGATGACTTCGACGAAGAAAGAAGCAAAGCCTGCCTAGGTACGCTGGAAGACAGGAGCCCAAGACGAGAAGAAGAGGGTTTTTTGAGGGCTTTAGGGTTTTTAGGGCTTTAGGGTTTTAGGGCTTTAGGGCTTTCGAGCTTAGGGGTTTGGGGCTTTAGGGTTTAGGGCATCGGGATTTCAGTGTTTTTGGGGTTTAGGGTTTGGGGTTCAGGGTTCAGGGCTTTAGGAGGGACAGGCAAAGGTGCATGCAACAACATTTCCGTGCTACAGCACTACAATCATGCCCCCCTTGCTTTCCACTTCTCGGCTGAGCGGGCAAATGCAACGCATTGAAATTGTCCACGGAAGTGCATTCCATGGTTCAAGAGTGCGCGAGCCTCTTGAGCTCAATTCGAGAAGAAGCCGGGGGATCGAGGGGGGGGGGTCAGGCGGGGGTCTGAGGAAGAGGAAGCTGAGGGCCTTTCCGGCCTGAGCACGCAGATGCCCCGCACAGAATCACGACATGCTGCATGCGAGGGCAGATTCTTAAGAACACGGTCGCACGAGGTCCCGTACCAGCAAAGTCGTGATGTGCTTTGCGCAGGGCTTTCCTTGCCAGCATGGTGCATCGCTTCGCACGGGATGATCTCAAAAGCGACGGCGATGGTGTCGAAGCGGCTATACGGATGCACATCCACACTGCAGCTGGCTTGCAGAAAGGAATAGGCATAGGAATCTGTTCAGGGTGTAGGGTATCGGATATCGACTCTTGACGCAGTTGCTGAATGTCGGCTTTCAGTATCTTGCATAAAAGTCTGTTACTTTTTCAGCCTGCAAAATAAGCCAGGGCCCGTCATGCCTGTACTGTATTTATCGCTATTTGTGCCAGGTCGCTGTCTGGAAGAAGTGGGTTTATGCCATACTGACGTGTGGTGCTTGGGTGTTTCTTCGTGCCTTGGACTGCCGAAAGACAAGTGAGAACTGGTGTCCAATGCCTGTGCAGTTCATCGATACGCGCGTTTGGTATCATCAGCATCTGTTCGCACACATGGGCCCTGTGTTTGTCTAACATCTGGTTAAATCCTTTTGTATGAGATGTTAGTGCACGCTTCTATCCGTATCTGTCGCAGCACAGAGTATGGCTTATTTAACACGAATGTTTGAATGGGTACACATAACAGCACGTAGCAGTTTAGCTTACACCGTATGCGGTATTCAAGCTTATGATACATGTGGCATACACGTGCACAGCCATGTTTTCAACCAGTTTCAGCAACGACTGCACAGTAGCAGCACTAGTGCGTTTATCTTGAATTTTGATGTGGTTGGGCAGGTTTTGATACCTGGATTCCCAGATGCTGCTACTGCAGACCGGCGTATAGCATTAACTCCAGCGAAACGATAGTGCTGCTCCTTGAGAAGTGCTCTGGGATCAAATAGTTGCACGTGAAAAGTGCACTCCTCGTGCGAGGTTGAGAATCCTGATCTCATCAGCTCCCACTTTGTTGTGGATGGCTCTACATCGGGCATGGCATTATTTGTTGTCATTTGCCATCAGTGCCATGTTATCCTATACAGTCTCGTGTGCATGTGTGTGTGTGTGCGAGGGTATGAATGAATGTAACATATGTATGTAGGCTCATATGATGTGCATGGGCATGTTTATTACTGTACATGTATATTTATGTTCCTGCCACTGCAGCACCTGCGCACGACATTGCAGTTTCCAGCATGTGCTTACTTTCATGCTTTCTGAGTGATGATTTCACCGATGCGACTTCTACGTGAGAGTATGCGTGTCAAGGTGCGCACCTGCATAGGAAGCAGTATGTGTTTCGGTGTGCCACCTATCATCGTACGTAGAGTCTGCTGCTACTAATGCTGTTTCTGTAGCTACTGCCCTTGTGATATTGACCACTGTTTTTCGAGGACCTCCCGATGACACCGGCGACTTGCATGCACCGATGCTCCCCGATTGATATCAGGGCGCTATGCTCAACTTGTCAAGCCCAACCTCAGGTGTCCTTATCCTGACAAAGAAGGGCCGCTTGATCACGCACTTGGGTCGCATTGTGAATGGGAGTCTATCTTTGTGGCTCATTCATTTTTGGGTCTCTGCCGCCCGGTCGGTATTTCCGCATAACGCATGCTTCTGTACTGCGACGGCGATTTGAGACAGCCTCAAATCTCAAGCTGAAGTAGTGCCGAGATTGGAGCATCGAGGCAATGGCAGTAGATTCGAGAGTTGTAGGGATTCCACACAGCATGCCATGCCGAGGTATGGCAAGAAACAGCGACTTGGACGCCTTTGTGCGGATTTCACTGTCATGTTGCCGCTTAGCTTGGGCACAGGCAGGCTGATCCGAACAGACGCTCGGCTGAAGCCCGTGGTCATGGGGGACAAGGGCTCCTAGAAACTGACCGTTCGAGAGCTACACAATGGATGAAAGTGTGTTTTTGCTCATCTGAGGTGTGGGAGGCTTCTTGTTCCAGGCTTTGATGCTGTTCTTTGCCTTGGCTCTGGCCATCACTCTGATCGGTGCAGCACAAGGCTTGGCTGAACAAGCCATGTTCACACACAAGCAGCAAGTGAGTCTGCAGGTGGGGAAGTAAGTAATCAAGTAGGTCAGCCAACAAGCACTTCAGTAATAGCACATGCATACCCACACACACATATTAGTAATTCTATGTACTTGTACGGGTAAACAATCAAATATACTACTACTACTACTACTACTACTACTACTACTACTACTACTTCTACTACTACTGCTACGACTACTACGACGACGACTACTACTCCTACTACTACTACTACTACTACTACTACTACTACTACTACTACTACTAGTACTACTACTCCTGGTACACTGCTACACTGCCACTGCTCCTGCTCCTGATCCTGCTACTCTCCTGCTGCTGCTGCAGCTGCTGCTGTTGCTGCTGCGGCTACTGCCACTACTACTACTACTACGACTACTGCTACGACGACGACTACGACGACGACGACGACTACTACTACTACTACGACTGCCACTGAAACTCAGGAGTATATAAGACTTCACATTCATGTTCGAAGCATTCAACATTCAGTCAGTCTTCTGAGACCGTCGGATTAGCAAGGCTTTAATGTTCTTCGCGAGCTGCTTGTGTGGAAGACTTGACGGTTTGTGAGGTTCAGGAGCGGAGATCTTCTCTCTGCAGCTCGTACGGCAGGAAGGCAGAGTTTGGAGCAGTTTTGGGTTCGGGGGGCTTAGGAATGTCAGCGCCTTTCGCTCCCTTGGCAGAGATTTTGGTTTCAAAAGCTCGCGATTGCTGTCGCAATTTCGTCCCATCGGGCCAAGGATGGACGAAGTCAACTACCAAATGGCCTGCTCCGTGATTGCAAGAAGTTGGGAAACAGGAGACTTTAGGTTCAGGTCTAAAGCAAGGCCGGTGCCTGTCCTTGCTGTCAGGTTGGATAACTCTCATCATTGCAGCTCTCCTGTTCGCTCTCTACCTGTTCTCTCATCGCCCACGCACGGGCCCAAGATTCGGAGGTGTGTGTAACTTCCACCTCAATCTGCTAGCGTGAACGTGCTGCAGCTACCACTGCGATAGAGTGTGAAAGGCCTCGACTGCGGATCCTCTTACCGACAGCACTTTGCAGCCTCGCGGTCGCAAACAAAACATGGCTAGCACGCTTGTGCAATCTCGTTGAAGGCTTCTCTTCTCGGCTCTTGTGATGCCGCGATGAGAGCATGTAATTACGCAACGGTTTCTTCAAGACCCGGTGATCCGAGGTGAGCGATCTGTGTGCCGCAGTATATGCCAGAGAGGACTCAGGGGAGTAGGAGTCTGATGCGTCCGTTACTGAGTTCTTTGGTGGCTCGGGTCTCCAGCGGCATGGTCTGCTTGAGTGACAGGATTATGGTGGCTTCTGTGGTCGCCGGAAGCGCGGAGAACTGAAGCTGGAATTCACCAAGTACTATCCCGAAGCTTCGCGCAGACTTGAGGTTTCTGAGGTTTCTCCAGTGCTGAGGATGTTGTGTCGTCACTCTGTACAGTTAGGGAGAGGAGGAGAAGAGCGTGTATACTGCCTTTCGCGAAAAGGCAGTAGGCAGAGACAGCCGAGGATGAAGTGAGCCTCCCAGCCGCAATGAAGCAGGAAGGGAGGGGTGCTTCGGCCCTAGAAGTCCCTGCATTGCAGGGCCCTCAACTACCAATACTAATTTGGGGGTTCTTATTACAATTATAGTATTATGAAGGCCCCCAAAACCCCATTCTAATTATTAAGGCCGTTTTTTTATTCCTTCATGGCCTCAGCTTCCAGGCTTGGCCACGGGCCTGCCGCGAACAGCGCCGAATGCCAACTGCGTCGGCCCTGCTTCTGCACTGCCTACGGCCATGGCAGGAGCAAGTCTTGTCGTTTGTGGGGGTGGGGATAGTCGTCAGAAGAGGGATTATTCTGGCTCTGCTTCATCCTGATTCTCCCCATCCTCACCGCCAGCCTCGTGACTGGACCAGCACGAGGCAGTATTCACCGAAACTAGCAGCTTCAGCCTCATCACCAGTGTTCAGCAAGACCATCATCATCATCAGCGTCAGCATCGTCATGAGAGCCATCATGTGAAACGTTTCCATTCGCTACAAAGATTTTCATCCGGGGCTGATTATCCTCACCAGAGAGTCAGTTCCATGTTGGTCCAGACTAACTTTATCGTAAGTCTGGAATATGAGGCTGCTGCGGCAACATCACTAGTCCCTGAGCACTTTCACAGCTACAGTCGCCGTCGGCATTACCATCATCATCAGAGCCAAAATCACCATCACCACCACCACAATCATCACCATCATCACCATCGCCAGCCCTGACCATCACTAGCATTTTCGCCATACCTCGAACGACGAGCGTCAGCGCCACCATTTCCAGCACCACCATCGCTGCCCCGATGATCGCAGCAATCGCTGTTCAGATGTGCAGGCAGAGAACAAAGAGCTAGGCGAGCAAGGGAAGTCACAACATGTGCAGGGGTTCATGCACCTCGTCGCATGTTGCTCCAATGACGCAGGCGACTCGGCATCCGTGCTTCAAGAGAAATCTCGAGCGGCTGAGGAGCAGGCTTGGCCGGACCACGCTCATGATTAGAAGAATCGTGTTGTCGGGCTTTAACGGGGCTCCTGTAGGGCTTCGCAGGAGTAATGGTACCACGAAGTGGCTCCTAAAGAAACGAAGAGTGCAGCTCTTACACGTCGGGCTGCGCCATTGAGGGCAAAGAGTTTGGTCCTCTGGGATTATGTTGTCTTGGATGGTTTCGTTGGCAAGCATGATGTGCGTCAAGGTTTTACACTTTCTACTAGACTATGTACTGTATCGTCACTAGAGTCCAACAAGAAAGTCTTTCAGCTGAGACTTCACTGCGGCAATGCTCTGCCACCACTGCTACTCCTCCTTTGACTCCTACTCCGCTGCGGCACCTGCTGCTCCCTAGGCACGAAAATGGGAGTCGGAAAAATTACGACTAGCATGCCTTACGGTCTCCTCATAATTACAGTATAGTATACCCGAAAACGGTACTTTCAAATACTATGCAGTGTAGTCTCGTGACAATTAGTATAACGAATAGTATGCACGGTATAGTAGGCACGATATTCCCCTTATAACTGTAGTATAGCATGCCCCAAACCAGGGTTTCTACTTGTTGAGGCGCTTAAGACATAAGGTTCCCCTTGTCGCTCCCACCCTTTCACGAACAGGATGCGGTCCTAGACCAGCTTCCTTTGCTGTACACTTAACCCAAAAGCCATAATAGTACAAGAATAGAAACACGAAGAATGCTAGTAATCACAGCAGTAACAAAAGCAATAACAAGGATACTAATGATACAAAATCAGGATTACAACAAACATGGTTGTAGTAATGATAATCCGGTTATCTTCAACAGAAATAAGCAATAAACATACCAAGCAGGGCACCAAAAGCAACAAGCACAACAGTAACAGCAGCATCAGCAAGAACAGTCGCAATAATTGCACGAAAATCATAACAACAAAAATCTCAACAACAATACCCATGTTAAAAACAGTCGTAAAACCACAGTAGCAGCACTAATCATCATGTCATATACCAACAATAGCAACAATACCACAGTGACAATGAAAAAGTGATACTAGCAGCAACGATAAGAACAACAGTAGTTGCAATAACAGCAACGCCAATAGTAACAAGTAATGATAGTAGTAATAGCAGCAGTAGCAGCAGCAGCAGCAGTCCCATTGCAGTAGCAGTAGGAGTAGGAGTAGAAAAGCTATATACATCGTACTGCTTATTGTTGCTATGATTGTTGTTATCATGATTATTATTAGTAGTACTGGTACCTGCTTCGAGGTCAGAGGAGGCGGACCGAAACACCTACTTGGCAGTCGGATTCACAGCAGCACCAATGCAACTGCTTGTTTGGGAAGTCAGATGCCGCGGTATCAGAAGCGAGAGACCCATTTTCAGAAAATGGAGGGACCCTCGTTGCACGCCGTACATGTCAAGCTGGATGCTTTGTGTCCATACTTTGCGGCTATCGGCAACATGTACTACCACCGGCTTGCTCTCAAAGGCAAGTTGCAGCTGCAGCAGGCCCTTGATGGCGACAGTTGCTTGTCGACTTAGGACAGCCACCCTTCTGGGCGTCTCTTGGGTTGCACGAATAAGAGAGCTGCTGCTTGAGTCAGTTTGCATCATAAGTTGGGAATGAGAATGCTGTGGTTCCTGTGAAAACCCTGGTGCCATACACCCGCATGAGTGAGACGTTCCAATGTTGCAAGACAGGGCTGCAAGCCACTGCTGCAGACATGCGGGTTGTAGCTTGAGCAAGGTGTTGGGAACGCTAGGGGCCCTCTACGAGTACCTGGCAATGTTGAACTTCTCGGTGCACTTAACGCCGGTCTGCACGTGCACGCCTCAGCTTTTAGTGATGCGTTGCCGACTGGCAGCAACCGAGTTCGCCCGCAGAGCACCAACCAGGACCAAACGAAAAGGTTGCAGCTGGAAGGTTGACAACGATCAGCATCCTGGCCTCAAAGAAACCCTGTGTCCGGTGATGGATACCTCTGGGGTGAGGACTTCCTTCAGGTTCGACAAGTGCTGTTCTGAATCCAACTCTGCTCACGAACGAGAACCGACAAAGAAAGCTACTCTAAGCCCTACACTTCTGACCCCAAACCGGAATTCTTGGTTGAGCCTTCGTCCCAGAGCGACTTTCCGGAGGTTCTATGGCAAGGAGGCCTATGCGGAGCATCCTGGCTTTGTGAAGGGTTAGGGCTTAGGGTGTGGGGGTCAAGGGCATAGCAGCCCAGGATTTAGGGTTTACGTCATTATTTTAATATTGACATAATCATGTAGTTCATTAGTATTATGATTGCTATTGTCATGATTTTTGTAATTCGCAACAACAGTCTCAAAATCTGCTTGTTTGCTGCAGTGGCAGTGAAGCTCGACAAGTCAAGCTGCAGGCATGACCCCAACATCCAATCTGAATTGAAGAAGCCACCCCAAACCCTTAAACCCTAAACCCTTAAACCCTAAACCCTTAAACCCTAAACCCTAAACCCTTAAACCCTAAAGCCAACACCCTGTCGAAGCCAGAAGCCTCAACACCTAAACAGGAAGCAGAAGCCGTAAAGTGTAACGTGGGATGCATGAACTCCAAACCCCGCTGAACCCTGGCCCAAACCCATAAACACCCTCAGCCCTAAAACCCCTCAACCTGAAACCCTACAGCGCTGAAACTCCTAGATCCTAAAAGCCCCTAACCTGAAACCCTCAAACCCCAATCCCTAAACCCTAACCCTGCCTGGAACCGTCCAAGGAACCCTTAAAGGAACCTCAAAGGAACCCCGAGAATCTTTTCGCGAGCTGAGGGGCGCTCTGGTTCCATCAGATCCCGAGTCCGCCAATTGCAGGGGGCTCTGATTTAGGGTTGGAGGGTTTATAGGGTTTAGGGGTTTAGGGTTTAGGGGTTTAGGGGTTTTGGGTTTAGGGGTTTAGGGGTTTAGGGTTTAAGGGTTTAAGGGTTTAGGGGTTTAGGGTTTAAGGGGTTTAGGGTTTAGGGTCGGCAGACAATCCGAGCGAGAGCGACGCCTGGATCCTTAGCCAGCTGATTAAGGCACGCAAATGACTTAATTCGCGGATCGACGATTTCTACAATATTGGTTTGCAGGGTTCAGGGTTTTTCGGGTTTCGGAAATTTAGGGGTTGAGGATTTAGGTTTAGGGGTTAGGGGTTGAGGGGTGTAGGGGTTAG
This sequence comes from Symbiodinium sp. clade A Y106, assembly GCA_003297005.1. NCBI lineage: Eukaryota > Dinophyceae > Suessiales > Symbiodiniaceae > Symbiodinium > Symbiodinium sp. clade A. The sequence goes on along the minus strand of BGNK01001122.1, from coordinate 72,830 downwards.
GACTGAGGGGTTTCGGCGGTTAGGGCTTGAGGGTTTTGGGGGTTGAGGGCTTCCAGCAAATCATGAATGGCTGACAGCATCTCTATCATCGCCGCCACCATCACCATCATCATCACAGCCATGTCCAGGGCCAGAGTTTGAGAAACAATGATGATAGGGGCATCTATATACCGGACTACGGAGCGACGCAGCACCATTAGTCACTCAAGCAGTAGCATATAGATAGCAGTTGAAGGTAATGCAGTTCAAGTTCTTTCAGGCAACAAAGCAAGATGCAGTTGGCTCCAGCAAACTCCGCAGATGAATCCCAAATACGCAGCTTTTCAGGTGTCGACGGCCAGCGGTTTTGCGACTACTACTGGAGGCATGCGAGATGGGAAAACGCTAGGCTTACAGTGCAAAGATCACTGGTCTCGTGTGGGTGCAGCTCTCATTCTATTCGGACTGCGCAAAGTAGCGTTTACCGATGCCTACCGCTGACCCTTGTCGCGCGTTCGCTGTATTCTGTGGTCAGCATGGTCCTGAGTGGCAAAGCGTTGCCGCAGCGGAACCTCAGTCATAAGTTTTGCGTGATTTTGCGACATGGAAGTACCGGAGGCCTTCGGACTACTGCAGCCGCGGCCTGAGCATTTCAAGGCATTTCAAGGCGCGTACATTCAAGCTTTGTGCTTTGTTCCAGCTGTTGCTGTTATCAGGCCCGGACCAGGCAGAGTACCAGCAAGCATCAGCGGCCGTAGAGTGCCTCGGCAGTCTGTTGCAGTGAGTCTAGACTCTAGACTAGACTAAAAGACTGATGCCGAGAGTCCTTGTAATCACTACGGTAGGCATGGAAAAAGATCAGGTATCCGGAAGAGCCCCTGAAGCTAGCTTGCTTGCAAGGTGTGACCAGCTTCCTACGCTGTTCAACCTGCTGAAGCAGCTTGCCTTTATTGGGACTTTGCATTCAGTGTGTCCGTGTGTGTATGTATATATATATACATACACATGCACACAGCATATCTTTTCTCTTCGCCTCTCGTTTTTGTTTACATATGCATATATAGCCTGTGTGTATGTATGCCTGTATGTATGTGTGTGTGTGTTTAAAAATATGGCTGTCTGGTATTGCAGTCCACGTTTTTTCTGATGAGCCGCAAGCCGAGACTTGAGAGCTGAGTGAAACTGCCTAAGCCCTAAACCCTAAACCCTAAGCCCTAGACCCTAAGCCTTAAACCCTAAGCCCTAGACCCTAAGCCCTACACCTATAATTTCATTCAGGGAAGTGCCGCTCTACACCTCCGTCGCCAAGTCCAAGGCCCGGCGAATCTTGGCCCTAAGCCCCAAACTGCAGCAAACACTGCGACTGAGGCGCCCTAAACTGCCCGAAACCCAACAGCCACGGATGCCCTAACCCCACCGACAGCGATGCCATAACTGTCTGATAGTTTCTAATGGGGGAATGGATTATGGGGACTATTTTTGGGGATTATATGGGGACTACTATAGGGATCCATTCCCCCATTCCCTACTAAGCACCAGGCAGATAAACAGCAAAGTCTTCCGGAAGCAGCCATGGACTCTAAACCCGACACAGGACGTGAAGTACGTCACGCAGGACAGCGGGATTATTCCGACGGTGTCATCTCCCCGCTGCTTTGGCGCAAGACAGAACAAGCCACGCCTGCGGGCCATAGTACGCGCACGATGTATTTTCTGTATTTTCGTACGTGTATGTATGTATGTATGTATAAGTATGTATGTATGTATGTATGTATGTGTGTATGTATGTATGTATGTATGTATGTATGTATGTATGTATGTATGTATGTATGTATGTATCTCTCTCTCCCTCTGCGCACCCTCTCCCTCTCTCTCTCTCTCTTCCTCTTCATATACAAATTTGTGTGTCTGCCTGTTTAAGCACATGAAGACATGAAGATCTGCATTTTCCTGTATGTGCAGATACACACAGCTGTATCGATATGTTTGTTACACAGAGATTTCATGTCCAGATCATGGGATATCTTCTCGGTTTCCCCAGAGCCAGTGGCACGAAGCTTGTCCGGAAAGGCTTCTTCCGTGGCGGAGACTCTGTCATACCGAAAGGCATGGAACTGAGGAAGCGCCAAAGCTGCATCAAAGTCCAAACCCTACAGGCTCTAAACTCCAAGCCTAAATCCTGAGCCCTCGACAGCAAATCCGAAACCCCTTTGGCCCTCAATGGTAAACCTCGCTTCCGATGATGATTTCAAGACTGCTCCTCGCAAAAGCCCGCAAAAAATATACAAAGCATCAACAAACTCGGTATCGGAAGATCGCAGAAGAGCCTTCTGCTTTGTATGGCTCGGCATGCCTGCTTCCTACTATAGGGGTCAAATAATTACCAATACTACTTTGGGGGTTCCTTGTTATATTTCACAGTATAATATACCCCAAAATCCTATGCCAATGATTAAGGTCCCTATCGTACTTCCGAGGATTGGCAGTTTGACCGAAGTGAACGCACTTCTGGCAAAGCACTTGCCCATCGACTTTGAGCAGGCAGGATTCTTCAGGTTCGGGGCGGTTCCCCTGAGCCTATGACAGACACCCTAAACCCTTAACAGAACTGCCATGGGCCTCGCGAGAGCTGCTGGCAGGTCGAGACTGCGTGCCACAGCGGCCCGCGTGGGCCTTACTGCACTTGTTATGGGGCTTAATAATTACCTATACTGTTTGAGGGGTTCCTTATTTTTGGTATAGTCACGTGCTCCCCATTCAACATCGGATTTCGTGGTCGGTGACAGGGTGAATGAAGCACCCCAGTGCCACTTCAGGGATGGCTTCGTCTATGTGGTGCCTTGTTCGCAAGAAGGTGGTAGAAGTGCGAAGGTGCGAGGAGCTAAGAGCAACTAAGGACCTCATCCGCGAGCCGGAAGTGGAGCCACTGTTCCAGGAGGACTGTGCCAACCTCAGCGACGTCTCAGCGACATGCTTTCCACGTATGCTTGCCTGCACAAAATACCTAGCAATACGCGGACAGATAAACTAGTAAGTATATACGGTGATTATCTAGCATTGAAGTCTTCATGCGCAGGTACACACACATATGTAGATCCGCATGCATGCATGCATGCATGCATGCATGCATGCATGCATAGTGCTTGTTTGCCTGCCTGCATCCATATGTTGCATTGACTTGCCCTTCCATTGGCTTTGCATTGCATGGCATGACCTAGCATTTCATAAAGCCTGAAGTTTGACGTTTCATTACAAGTACACTACGAGTACCAGAAAATACTGTTACCATCACCATCACGACTGCGTTACCATCGCAGTACCATTACATCTCCAATTACATTACATTACCAGTGCATCACCACTGCCATTACAGTATCACTACATTGCCATTGAATTACAAGTACAGTACATCACCGTTGCGTCACCACTACGTAACAGTTTGCATTTGCACGCACAAGCGTTGTGCTGTGAACGCTGCCACCACCCCCCAGCGCAAGCGGTTGTGCTTGTTGCGGGTCTTGGTTCTGAATTTGCCTGCCCGTGTGGGATGTCGCTTCTCACCTGACTTAGACCTACGGACAATAGTCAATGGTCATGCGGATCTTGATTGAGTCGGAATGGGGCACAACACTGAGAAATAAAGCTCCAGGTGAAGAGCTGCAGCAGGTTTGCTTAGCAGAGACCTGGTCGCCGGAGACCAATGGCTGGTGGCCTCCGAACCGCTGGCTGGACCTGCGCTTCGCCTCAAGGCTGCAATTACAGAGAGGTCCTGTGGTCATGTGGTCTCCTGTCTATGGTGTGCGTAGCAGCTTAGCTGTGCACTCTAAATTATAAACACCAAGGAGCGCGCCCTTTGCCTCTACGATAGCTTGCCGGTGGCTTGGCAGCACGGGTGGGCGACAGCACGGGTGGGCGACGCACAAGTTGTGTTGAATTAGAAGCAACGCGATACCAACGAACCCCTATCATACCCTACATAAGCTACGCCCTGTTTTTGGGGGTTCCGAATCACCGGCCCGTTGTTGATTCGCCAGGTTCTGCTTTCCAACGGCGGCCACCGAGTCTGGCGGGACGTGGGAGGTGTGCAGACTGTATGAAGTAGGGATACGCAGGGTTTTCATGAGGGGCCTTGGTGAGTGTATGCAGAGGTGAGTCCACATGAAGGTTCGATTGTAGGTTGCAGGATCATTACGCTAACAAGGGACCCTGTTTGAAGAATCCCCGATGCGAATGCAGTGCCATGGAAGCATTATCGTAAGTACCCTTGTAGTAGCCTTAGTACCCTTGTAGTAACCTTAACTATAGACATTTTATAGTACCATAATTATTCCTAAACCCTGAACGCCGTGATGGGAGCCCAGATCCAGGCACATAGTACCCTTGTGGTAGCCTTAGTCACGAAAGCTCCTCGTGAAGGAGCTTCGTTCATTACCTCACAGAGTGAGCTTGGGGTTATCGGGGGGGGNCTTGCTCTAGGCGTGCTGCAACATGTCTGTCTGTCTATGTTTGGCGAAAAGTTGGTATGTTGGGTCAAAACCTGCTTCTCACCTGTCGCAGTCTTTCTGTGGCAATGTGTTCCGTTTCCATAGAGCCTGCTGCTGCTGATGCTGGTCTGCGCGTGTCGGCTGATGCTGTTGATGCTGGTCCTATGCTGCTGATGCTGGTCGTATCGTGGCCACGTTCTGCGTGCGTCTCTAACGTTCTTGCTCTAGGCANGGCTGATGCTGTTGATGCTGGTCCTATGCTGCTGATGCTGGTCGTATCGTGGCCACGTTCTGCGTGCGTCTCTAACGTTCTTGCTCTAGGCATGCTGCCACATGTCTGTCTGTCTATGTATGCGGAAAGTTAGTATGTTGGGTCAAAACCTGCTTGACCTGTCCCCGTCTCTGTCTGGCAAGGTGTTCACATGTTGGGACAGAACTCCTGTTATTGACATGTTATGTTGGATCAAAGCTGCTCCCGCCCGTGTTGTGCTCTGCAACTTTCGGTCTACTACAATGCGAGCTTGCTCCTGCAGCTTCCTTACCATGGCAGCTTCAGTGAGACACAATCTGAAACTTGGCATTTCTGAGTTTCGCTGTGTCNTTCCTTACCATGGCAGCTTCAGTGAGACACAATCTGAAACTTGGCATTTCTGAGTTTCGCTGTGTCGCCAGCCCTGCCCCCGCTAGAGCTTTCGTCCCAGCCCGTGGCTCTCAAGTCAAAGAAGCCTTTTTGTGACCTTGAGGTACCTTAGAGTATCCTACCCCTAAACCCTAACCCCTAAACCCTGGAACCCTAACCCCTAAACCCCCTTGAACCCCAGATTTTGTGGGAGCCCCGATTCAGGTACCGATTTGGAAGGCTTCGGCGAGGGATGCCATGGGGAGCCCTTGGCAAAAACCACCGCGGAGAGTTTGTGCGCCTGCGAGCAGCTCTGCGAGGTGCACCGAGCTTTGGGCCCCTTTGGTTTAGGGTTTAGGGTTTTATTTTGGGTTAGGGTTTAGGGGTTGAGGGTTCAATTCATGGTTCAGGGTTTAGGGTTTCGGGTTTGCTCCCAGCCTGTGATGCGATAACAGGCGGAGACCGGCTGCAACTACGCCTTCTACGGTGAGAGAAGCTTGATATGATCGACGTCTTTGCAAGAGCTGTCCGCACACCTGGAGCCCGAGATCGCCTGTGCTTCCGAGCTAAGGCGACATAATCGAGGATAGCGGTCAAAGATATAACTGCATCCTCTACGCCGCCTGTCCTGCCGTGGACGTGCCGGACAGCACTTGTGGAAGGGGGGGGCCCGATTGATGTCACTGTGGTGATCGCAGTTTACATGGCATTTTGATCTATCGGAGAGATAATATATTTTTGACTAGCAATCGTGCGCTGGGTCGAAAACTGTAGCCTCCCGACCAGGAGCCAGACAAGGTGTTTCGACAAGTGCAATGCGGTGAGGCCACGAGATGGGCTAGTTAGCCAAGATTGGTTGCGGTTCACATGGCAAGCTAGTCTGCTGTCCTTTTGCCTTCGGCCATCCACAGTGTCTTGACCGTTTAACTGAACCTGGGTCATGAAGACGAGGGATTGAAGCAGGATTTCCGTTCTGTTATGCGTCATGTTGCTGGAGTATTTTGCTGAAGTAGCATCTACTCCCAAACTCCACCCCCCCTTCACTTCTCCCAAAACTCAAAGAAGCCCCCGGACACCCCGTAAGCAGAGCCCCACCCAAGCTGCCCTCTTGCCCGAGTGACCTTCCCCGGCCTCTTTCTGTAATATAGAAGCCTAAAGTACCAATGTTATTCCTTAAGGTTCCATATTTTACAACTATACTACACCGGAGCCCAAAACCCTATTCCAAATATCAAGGCCCCTACATTTAGGTGACTTCCAATCGCGTTTCATGAAGGCATTTTCTCCCGTTTTCTTCGGAGGGGGGGGGTCATCTTGCGGATCGCTTGATTCAGGGTCGGCTGATTCGGGTCTGATTGGAACTGGGACCCGAGCCCCTCAGAGTTTGTTCTTGCGGATATGGTATCATTGATGTGGTCATGTCCTACGGTGGTATGACGGTGCTGATGACGACGAGGATGGTGAGGGTAATCTTCATCTTCACCGATGCCGGTGGCAGCAGATGTGAAGGTTTCAGTTCTGGGGAAGGACGTGCTAATCAGCTCATCATGTCTCTCATTCCAATCCCCCCGCAACCTCGGCGCAATTTCAGCAGACTTCCTTCCCCACCATCTTGGCTCCTGTCCCGCAGGCTCTCTCAAGCAGCTATCCCAACAGCGCCATCAGGAAGGTTTTCGTCAGGCTTCCTGCCATTCCATTCTTGCTTAGTGGTGTCGTCTTCGTACGCTAGGCCGCACACTCCTGGCACTCCCGATGCTGATTGGCACAGATGCCGCGATGCATGCCTGAATGCCACAAGTGGCCTGGTATGATTGCTCAGCCTCTGCGGCACCTGCGCTTTTCGAAACCGTGGCCAGTTTTACATCCGAGGCTGGAGATCGCTGTGCAATGGCGCGCAGCCCAGACTCTGAAACTCTACGCTGCAACATCGTTGAGGGTAGTGAAGTTTGAACAAGACCCGTCCCATAGCGGAGACAGGCTTTGCCATGGAGAGCATGCCAGCCAATCTGCAACACGGACAGATGGTGAAGGCTTCTTGCTGCTGTTGCAATCTCCTGCCAGGGCTGACCCAAAAGAAGATCCAAGATAATATAGGGGCCTAGATATTTACCAATACTGTTAATACTTCTTGGGGGTTCCTTATTATAGTTATAGTATAATGGGCCCCAAAACCCTGTTCTAATTAGTCAGGCCCCTATATTGCCGTGCTTCTGGCTGTGCAGGCAGACTTCACTTGTGCGCTATTCGGGCCGAGTGAATTCTCGACTCTTGGCAGGTTTAGCAGCTTGGAACTTGGGTTTAGGTTTAGGGTTTAGGGATTTAGGGTTTAGGGATAGGGTTTAGGGCTTAGGGTTTAGGGGTTTAGGGGTTTAGGGTTTAGGCCAATATTCTGAGACTGTTATCTGTGACGATAGTCTGCCGGCATGCTGGTAACTAGCGACTGAGTGAGACCTATCGCACCGTGGACGCTGGAGCGCTTTTGCTAAAGCCTGCAAATCGAAGCAGCTATGCATCCCCCCCAAAGCCAAACAACTCTAAAGCCCTCGATATGATGCCCAATTGAACCTTCGCCCTGTATCCTTATGCCCTCAAGCCTGCATGGACCCTGCAAGCCCTCAAGAAGCCTGGTTAAAGAAACTGAAGGTAAAGTTCTTATCATGAACAAGCCCTTCAACCCCTTCAGCTCTAAAGCCTAAACCCGAAACCCCCAAAGCCTCTTAGCTCCAAACCTCTTTGTGCCCTTAGCCGAAGCGTTTCGCTTCGAGGATGCCAACAGGGTGGACGAGGCATGGCCGCTTCGAAGTTGGGTCCGCGGAGACCGGGCTAGGGTTTAGGGTTTAGGGTTCTCTCAGGAGAGTATTTGTAAGGGTCGTCAATTACAGGTTTTAGGATCGTTTCAACAACGAATAATGGGGCTTTGTGGGTTTTGTTACCAGGTTTGTACAGGGTCCTACCAGGGCTCTATGTGGGTTACAATGTTCTTTAGGCTTGTTTTGGTGGTTTTGTGCAGGGGATTAGTTTTGGGGTTGTTGGTTTGGTTTTGGGAGTGTAGGTTGGGGTTTAGGGTTGAGTTAGGGTTTGGGGTTTCGGGGAGTGGGGGGCTTGTAGAGGAGAGTTTGTGATTTTGAGTTCAGGGCTTAGGGCTTTGAGATTTTCGGGTTTAGGGTACTAGACTATGCTTCCATACTTCTGAGACTTAGTTCCTACAGCAAGAATCATATTTAGGCGTCCTTTCTTCTCCGCCCTCCCCCGCTCCATCCCAGTGCTCCAAGATGAGTCGCCCTGGCCTAAATGTGTGAAGATGCATTCGGAACAGGGTAAAGGAAGAAAGGCAAGAGGTTCAGGCCTTTGGGGTTTAGGATTCTTGCAGACGGCGTGGCAAACTTCAATCACTAGTGTCAGGAATGGGCTTGGAGCCGCAATGCATGTAACAGCCAAGTTTCACCCAAGAGATTTTTTCCGGCTCCGAGCAGGAACTAGCGGGAGCAGTGCGAATCGCCAAAAACGCTGGGAATAGCATTGCAGAAACCATCCCAAACAGGTGTGCGTGGTTCGTTTTCCCGATGTCACGTGGGAGTTTCCGAGAATGGGGATACCTTATTTTGGGATCCTTATAAGGATCCTACTAGTTAGGGTACTATATTAGGGTCCCCTATTTTTCGGAAACTCCCATGTCATGGCGATGTCACCGACCCAGTGCCAGGTTACCGACCCATTTGAACCACACCCTCGGCATCCCTGGAGTGAATCGAGGCGCCGAAGCACTCAAGTTCAGTCCCTGGGGGCTCTCAAATAATAACCTATACTATTTTGGGTGTTCCTTGTTATGAATATAGTACCATGGGCCCCAAAACCCTACGGAAAACACTAAGGCCCCTATAGTATGGAGGGTCTCGTTTTGCCTGGCCAGCTGGCCGACCCCCAGGTTCTTGCTTTGTCCGGAAGTTGCCCTTGCGACCGAACAGGCCTGGGATGAGCGGCCAGCTGAAGGGCCCTGCTTAGGGTTTAGGGTTTAAGGTTCTGCAAGGTCAGTGCACAGAAGCACCTGCACAGGAAAAGGATGACTGTTGCCGGGTCGCTACGCGTCTTCACCGACAGGATGAACTGTGCAGGCGCAGTGCAGCTGCTTTGTGTTGGAGCACAGTGCCGTTGCACTTATTCCTTTCCAGGTTGCTTCACAAGGGGAGTCTCCTCGTACTACCTGGAGCCGCCTGTCCTCATCAGGGCTTTCGTGGGCAACGGCAACGGCGAAGTGTTCAGAGCAACCATCGTAAGACGTTATAGTAAAAGCCCAAAAGTTGGAAACTCAGTAGCCTCAATCCTAAGAGTAATATGTAGGGAGTCCCAGCACTATTTGGCCGTAGTGGGCCTCAGAAGCTGCTTCCACCGAAGCCCGAACACTCGACAGCTGATCTTGCATATCTATATTAATTTCTATATTGTGTACTGTATATATGACATATCATGTACATTATTTGGTGTATATACGGGTAGAGAACCGCGGTCCCGGAAATCCGGGTCCACTGGAAGCATCAAAGGTTTCCCAACCTGGTGAACTTCGTTACGCAGCTCATAGGACCGCAGTTCAGAATCCATTTCATGGAAGCTTGAAGACGCGCTTGTGCGCCAGACACTCAGACATGCGAAATAAGACAGATGCAGAAAGACCACGTGGCATTGCATTCCTGCCTGTGTGGGTGTTGCCCGCCACAAAACACCCACGAACAGCCTTTTCTTGTGCTGACGATGCAGGAGTTATCGCCTTTGTTCGAATGGTGCGAAAAGCGAATGAAGCGGCTCCAATGGCCGTGGCATTCTCGGGCAAACCCGAGATTGTTTTGGCCACTTCGTCTGCCAAGATTGCACGGTGAGTAGCAATAGTAGCAGTCGTAGTCGTCGTCGTCCGCAAGTCCTCTTCCGACGTCTGCAAACACTTTAGACTCTACAGTCCAGAGCTCTCTGCGCGCATCAAGTTTGATCATTGGTTGCAGGGCATTGCTCGTGATCCTGCGAACCCAGCAGGTGCGGCTGAGGGGTTCATGTTCACCTTGTGTGAGTGCGATGGTGGCGAGAGGCAGCATTTAACCCATCAGCTGCTGCCCACACACGACTGATCAGGATTCGACGACCGCGAGGCAGCAGCCTGGCCGGTAAAGTTAGCTCGGATGCAGACAATGAGCCTTTCAATGCTCGGAAGAGCTTTCGACTGACAAGGCATACCTTCAGTTCATCCGCAGCTGCTGGGCCCTTCGACCGAAAATCCATGCGCTGCTGTAGAATGTCGGAGACGTCCGCCCCAGCACGTTCTTCGGTTCGGCGGATTCTGTTACATCCACTTTCTGTTGTCACTGTACTTTCGCTCCGACTATGAGCTCCTTACCCGGTGATCTGTGCGTGAGAGGATGTGCATTCCCGGCATCGCCAACGAGACGCTGGCGCAAAGGACTTCTGGGAAGACATGGAGGCGCACCAGTAGAAGCGTCCTTCGAGTTGTCTTACGGCCGGTGTAGCAGTTCATCCAAGATTGCACAGGATGATTCTGCCGCATCTTCGGCGAAGGCTACAACCGGACTTACGCATCGAGATCCTTTGTCAAAAGCTTGAGCATATATCGGTTGGTGACCGTTGTGCGGTGTGCTTTGCACAGTCCAAACACTTGTTGAACGATAAATTGGCATTATGGTACTTGCTCGTGTCACCGCTGCCATTTATTACCACTGAGGACAATCTCAGCGTGGAGTTGCTCATCTAAAGATGGGAAGTGGAGCTGGACGCTGCAAGCTTGATAGAGCATGGGTCGTTCATGTTCCGCTCTGGCTGAAGTCTCGGCAAAAACGGCTGGGTTCGCCATGAGGTTGATGGAGTTGATGCGGAGGGGGTTGCGAGTGACTGGGTGCAAGCGTGGTAAAGGATGGCTTCAGTTTCCTTACCAGCGCTTTCATGGCTAGATCATGGCCAGAGCATCCTCCTCGTTCAAGACTCGACGGTCAAAGGTCAGCATAAGACCTTGGCAGCTGGCAAAGCTAAGGCCCGTGGAATGCCAAGACTATGACACCTACGACTTGGTCGACAGCTCTCGACAACACTGCCCCCTGGCAATAAGGCACATCGCGCAGTTGGAATCGCCACATGTGCCGGGTCGAACCGAGGCTATGTAGACAAACGCTTGCTGGGAATGGCACCTGGAGAGAAAGTTGCAGCTGTCTGGAACGAATCCTGCTGCAGGGAGATCCTTTGGCACTTCTGCGGCCTTGATTGAAATCAGGGGATTTGGGGGTTTGGGGGTCCTTTTAACAAGGACATCAGGTGTCTTTCCTGGGTTGGACTGCCCGTGCTCACCAGTCCCAATGGAGTTGCGGTCGGAGCCTCAAAGGAAACTCGACGTCACAGCTTGTGGAGCTTTCTCGTCTTCGCCTGGACCTGAGTTGCTGGATGCTACACCTAAAGTAAAGGGCTTCGTAAAATTCATGGGAATGGCAGCTCCGGAAATGTCATTCCCAAGCTCTGGGCAATTCGCCAAAGCTTTCGCCCAACCTCCCCGACATCCCGCGCTTTCTCTGTGACGCTTCTGCAGCCCTAAACGCTGAATCGCAGACATGAGCTCAGGTGTTTCTCTATGGCTTCGGGATCGCGCTCTTAGAATGGCTACTTCCGGCATCTCGGACCCTGACAAGTCGGATGCACCCGTTGCTGGCGTCTGCAGTACCTCGAGCTTCTTTGACAGGGGCTCAAAGCCCGTCTGAAAATCCTTCTCAAGCGATCTGCGCGAGCTCGCATGTTCATGTGGACGTTTCTGGTCCCAGTTCAGCTGGGTTCACCTAGCATCTTCTTCTCAGCTCCTTCGACCATGGTTTTGCAGAGTGCAGCTGGCTTGCGGATCCAAGGACCTCATGCAAGCGAAGGCTGCGAGGCCGGGTAGAGCTTGTCGACTGAAGGTTGCATAAAGCATGGAAAAGCGGAGCCATGTGCTACTCTGAAGGGCTTTCCTCTACCTCGTCGTGCCTCGGACGGGTATGCAGGTGCTTTTGTGTGGGAGTGGGGGGAGTTCACAGCGAAGCCGGAATAATTTAGTGGCAGTGACCCTGTATAGCTTCCCAGCGCCCTATTCTAAGTATGAAGGCCCCTACATCAGCTCAGGTTCCAGGCTCCTTGTTGGCTTACGTCTACTTCAAGCTCCGCTCAGAGCTGCAGTGTTTGTGTGCCCGAGCCTGAGAGATGTCCAGGTGCTCACTGCTTGAAGGTGGGAGCACATTTTCCCGAGCCCGTCGACATAGATAGAGATCAGATCAGGAGATCAGCTTATAAGAGCCTGAGAGATTGAAAGGTCGCTTGGGTTCTCGTAGCTGCGAGCGAAACTGAGGTCACGACCAACACTGGTCGAGTCATTCAGCTGTCCAGAACACCGCCCACCGGACTGGGTTTGTCTCGATCTTACTTTCCGAGATCCACGCTGAGTCATGCAAAGTTGGGAAAGTTAAGTTTGGAACCGTGTAGAGTTCTGGTATCTCAGTATTTGCCCCCACTTCTTTGGCGGCACGGACCTCCGGCTGGACATGTTCGTTGTTGGGAAGGCTCGATTGCGTCTGCCGCATGGGAAGCATTTTTTGCTGGTGTTACCACTGCTGTTGTTTGCTCTTTCCACTTCGGCTGCGATCCTGACTACTTCTGCTGCTACTGCCACGGCGAAAAGAAAGCATGGGTGCAGTGATACCAATTAAGTAGCCAGCACGTCGAAGCAGGTAAAGAAGTCCGAACAATGATGAGATAATCCGGAGGTTAGTGACTTAGCCACACGTTGATTATATGTATAATTTGTATCACCAAATAGTTTTGCAAATTTGTCGGCTATCATCTCCACCGCCCGCACCTCCTCAAGCCTGCTCGGCCTGCCTTTGATTATAATCATCGTCTCCCTCTTCTTCTTGAACCCTACATAGGCCCTCAACTGGCCCTCCGCACGAACTCTCATCCGCAATCTTCATTACCATCGTCGTCATGGAAGCACGAGCTGGCCCGTGACAGGCCGTGTATGTCCAGCTGGACATGCCTCTGAAACCCATCTGGGCCGATTGGATCCGGCAACTTCTCCGCAATTCCCTCAACATTGCGGGTTTAGGGCTTAGGCCTTTGGTTTTAAGGGTTCAAGCCCTCCACGGAATTGAGAGCCTTTGCATCGCAGCGGCTTGATCATACCTCAGGGCCTGGCGCAGAGATCCCTGGCGAAGAGGAACCGTGTCTGTTCGAGGAGCTGCCCGAGCCCCAAGAGTAGACCAGGCTTCGGGGACTTCCGTACTAGTTGCGGGTCCTAAACCCATCCCCGACCCAGATTTCTCCTTAGGGTTCCCGAACTTTGAGTAGAAGACTCTGATACAGATGAAGTGTTTTACTCTATTCAATGGCAAGTGTGGTCTGGTGTGGTATAGTCTAGTCTCGTCTAGTCGTCTAGTCCGATCCAGTCTGGCCCAGTCCATTTTCGTATAGTATAACATACATGTAGGAGTATCGAATAGAATAGCGCAAGACTCCCCAAAGCCCTAGAGGAGAGCATGGTCTGCTACAAGTCCGACGCACGAACGGCGAGGCCGTGGTAGCGTACCGAGCCAGATGCTTACTCGCGGAGTGGAGCCCTGGGCGTGCATCTGCCGTACAGACGGGAAACTGTATATACCTATCCATGTGTGTGTGTGTAGTGTAGATGGCCACATGCAATGCATACATGTAGTATGCTGGACATGACAACAGCACAACATCGCCTGTTGTGTTTCGTGCGAGTTGCCACTCAGGCACTAAGTGAGATGATCGAGGCGAAAAAGACACAGGGCCTTCGAGCACCTCGTCTGCTTGTTCGCGGAACGCCTCGTCTAGGGTTTGTTCATTTACAGAGCGTGGGCTTCTCTCCGCACAATCCCAAGGAATTGAGTTTCACAGATTATGGTACAGCATATTTTTTTGGCATTGAAGTACCACAGGTTTTCATAATATGATGATGAAGGTACACCGTAAGTCATATGATTGGATTTCTTGATGCCCAACCCTGAACCCCCATCCAAGGCTTGCTGCTTGGGAACGGCTGAGATCTTCGGGATCACGGCGATAGACGACCTCCTTCTCCCGGATGAAGCTCTCATTTGGGAGCGGAAGTTACTTTGAATGGAACGGCTCTGAGTTTGAGTTCGAAATCGTCATACGGTGTGTAGAACAGGACATGACATGCACCGATATATACCTGCGCATATTGCACCTGTAATATATATATATATATACACATACATACATCTACGTCTACATATACATCTACATATATACTTATGCAGAGTGGCATGTGCAGCATTACGCAGAAATGCTCGTCGCTACGTGGCCAAGCGACACCACAATTATTGAAGCAACGTCTCCTGCTCAGGTTGAATTGTGTCGGCCATTTCACGGACCCTTTCGACTACACTTCATTGCTCGCTGGCAGCAATACTAATCTCACGAAGTAGTCCATCCTTCAGTCCAGTGTCACTTCGAGGGGTTCTTTGAAGCTTCGTGCGCAAAAGCCCTTGGGATGTCTCTCCTGTTCTACACGGCTTTCACTGCGGCATTGTTTCTGCTCAAGCCGAAACTACTACCGCTTACTGCTACCGCTACCACTGCTACTGCCACTGCCACCACTGCTGCTGCTACTACTACTGCTTCTACTACTAATACTGCAGCTGCGGCTGGTGCTACTACTAGGACCAACCAGAAGGAAAGGCACCGGCAAACGACAATGATCATTCGACGGTATCGTCACGGAAATAAGTTAGAAGCATCATCATAGACATGTACATGATCATCCTACTCGTCATGCCCGTCCTCGTGCCGGTGCAAATTCACGCCGACTTTTCCTGATCCTAATCACCAACATCAGTGTGAGACTCCTGATCTTATTCCCGCACGAGGATGGTGATCACTGACTCCAGACTGCATGTCGCCCGAGCTCGGTGTCCAAAGCCATTGAGCCTGCGCGGACTTCTTCTAGGCGCGGTGCAGCAAAGTTAGCGACGAAAGATGCCTAAGCCTGAGTACTTTCGAGAGCTCGCCCCCCAGTCAGCGTGAAGAGCCGCGCGGCTTCAGTATGCAAGCGGCCGCGCATCGTGGCTCTGACAGGCCCACTGACCTTCGGATTTCGATGTATGCACATCCAGGAGCGCCTCGATGCTTCCGCGCCACTCTGCACGTTGTAGCTGAGAAGATGATGCGAGGAGTGGCTCGGCCACCATGCCGGGCTCACGATCTCGAGCCTGGCGCACAGCAGCCTGGAGTCCTATGCCCGGAACCCAGCAGTTGACCGTGGGATGTACAGCTGTGTGCTCTTTGGTGGAGGGCAGAGCCTGCCAAAGACGGCAAGGCCACGACGAGATCTCGGGCTCCTCCCTTTTGGCCTGGTCTGGGCCCACCCATCGATGGCTTCGGCTTCGTGAGGGCCCAAAGTGTGCCTCGAAGAGAAATGCCATGAGCCTCCTGCTCACACGCTGCAGGTTTTTATGCCGAAGTTCACGCAGATCTATCCAGCAGTGAGCGCCACAGCTTCTCCTGTGACTTGCAGCGGCTACAGGCTTTACTGATGGCTTGCTCGTCAGCACTGTTATCCGCAATGCTGATTGGGCTCCGAGTTTGCACAAAGGCGCTCTCTGTGTCTCAGAAGCCGACGCTTGGATGAACGCTGGAACTGCAGATCCGAAGATGTCAGGAAAGGCTCGGGTCTGAAGGTTGCTACAAGGGCTACCATAAGACTTACGACAAGGATTACTCGAAGGACTGGTAGGGCTACTCTAAAGGGTTACATGCTTACTATAAGGACTACCATAAGGGCTATTTGTCAGAGGCTGACAAGCGGCTTGGATGTGAAAAGCTTTGCTTGAGGATTCAGTCTCACAGCCCATGCTTTGGGGCTGTTTCTGGAGTGTCACCTCGGATGCCATCCTTACAGCACGGTAGCCCTCGTAATCCTTATAGTAACCCCTTATAGTAACCTCGCAGCAGACAATTTTCAGGTATGGCCTCAGGGTCAAGGCCACCGTGCAAGATCCGGCCATACGCCTCTGCGCTCGCAGCGGATACTTGAGAGTGATGCTCAGCTGCAAGCAGAGCTACGCTACTGGAGAGCCATCCGATCCAGCAATATCTTCGGCTTGCATGGTGGTATACTATGCTCTAGTACATGATGGGGTAATGCACAGTGCCATAGTCTTCAGCTTACATGGCGTCAGCGCTTGGCAGCCTTTTTGCTGAGGAAGACATCCTCGCAGCACTCCCTTCCGAAAGGCCAGGCCTGAGCCAGAGTGCGTAGGCAAAGCTTGCACGATTCGCGAAGTGTTGCCACTGTCAGGCGCACGAGTTGTGATGGTGGAAGATGCCTCTGGGGAGGAGATAGAACTGGATGATGAGTGTTCCGCTGCTGCAACAGTCTCGAACTCTCAGTCAACAGAAACTGCTCGTAGCCATTGCCCTGCATGAAGGGATTCGATGCATGGGGCATGCTAGCCTGTCAGGTTGGTCGGCACCAGAGGGCTGCCTCCTTGAAGAAGGATCGCGTGTTACCCTCGAAGCCGCAGGCACCTCAAAATCGGCTCACTGGAGAGGCTACGGCAAGATGTGCAACGCGGAGCTGAGCTAAGGTCGATCACCAGTGGTCCACCGTCTCGGATGAGCCATGGGTGCTGCTGGCTCTCCTTCTGGTTTTACTATAGGCGCCTAAATAATTACCACAACTCAACTATCTAGTGGGTTCCTTGTTTATACTTATTTGTATAATATACCCCATTCTATTTATTATGGCCCCTATGTTAAATCCTGATAATAGCCGTTATAGTAGCCCTTGCAGACCCCTTTAAAGGAACCCTATTAGAATTATTAAGGCCCCTATATTATGAGCCTTGCGGCTTGCTGGCGAGTCTCGTCTCCTGGGACTGACAGGTCTCACAGCTGAGAGCTATCATGGTGGGCACCTCAGTGTGTATATATACATATATGTATATATATATGTATATCCTACACCCTAAACCTAAACCCTATATATGTATATATACACATATATAATTATATATAGTATATCCATGGGTATTTTCTCCTGCCTTCGTAGGACCATGGGCCAGAACTCCCGCGTCTTTGCAGGATCTGCCGGGTAGGTTTAGGGTTTTACAGGTTTAGGGTAGTTTTTTCACGACCTTGCTGAAAAATGGGCAGAGTGTAACCTCCGGAAGTCGGAAGTGGTGGGTAGCAGTAGCCGCGCATAGTAGGAGGAGGACTAGCGATAAGACGAATAGCCGCAGCACGAGCTGCCAAAGACCCGGCATGAGGGAGGGAAGGGGAAGCTAGGTGGGGGTAGAGTCGTGTGCCTATGTATACACAGTGATCGCTGAATGTAGAAGATGTTGTGAACAGCGTGCCAAGCATAATGGACCAGGGATTCGACCAAGAGTTTAATGCAAACGCTGAGGACATCATTCTGGGCAAGGGAGCAGAGATCACAGGCCGGGATCTCCAACTCTGCTGGGAGAGCACAGCAGCGGTAAAAAGGCGGCGTATAACTGTCCGAGCCCCTGAATCTAAGCCAGCTACAGCTGCGCGTTTGCTGTTGTTGTTACTGTTGCTTTGCCACTGTATAATTAGCTGTCATTATACGAATAACTCTCATTACCATATGGTTTCTATGTTCATGATTATCATAACATCACCCCTCTTTTTCTTACTGCTTTCATCATGATGTATCTACACCTTCTCAAGAAAGCAGTAACGTTATCGTATACCCCTAAACCCCCAAAAGCCTAAAGCCAAAAACCTGTAAGGACTAAACCCAAACCCCTACACACTAAAACCCTAAGCCCTTAGACCCTTAAAACCCTACAGCTCTTCGAGACTGTCGAGGTGACGTCGCGAATAGCGATGACACCTGGGATGTCTTGGAGGTCTGGAAAAATGGAGAGCTTTAGTGTGGTAAGGGTTTTGGGGGAGGGCGATTTAAGGGTTTAGGGTTCCCGAAATCAGGGGTTCAGGGTTTGAGATTTGGGCTTGAGGTTCGAGGCCAAGGGTTCAGGGAAGGCATGACGGTCGCTGCTGGTGTGCAGCAACATCCCACTCTAAGAACAATGCACATGCGATGGAATTTGGCCTTCCGGCAGGATCCGCCGCCAGCTGAGAATCCTGGTTGCTGCAAGAAGATAGGCCGCCTGGGCGAAGTTTAGCTCTGCGTGTCGTCTGCATTGGGCAGATGCAGCTCTTGGCAGACCTTGCCAGTAGTCGGTTCTGAAAACGTTTTGTGAACTCAAGAGTCAAGGAATATCCCGTGCTCAAGCGAACAGGTGCTCACGTCTTTGGACCTGACATGATGGGCCTTCACTCCTTGCCGCAGTTCTCGTTTGTTGCTTGCCTCGAAAAGACAAGAGAGAGCGGGCTTCTCCGGGAAAGCCGCCAGTTCAGTGGGTTTGGCCTCGGAGTGTGCCAGTAGACAAGCCGCTGCATCAGAAACAAGCCATCTTAATGTGAGATGAACAGTCTGTGATACCGCTTCGACCCTGGTAAGCCACCTGTGATTCAGACGGTTGCACGTCTGGCCTGGTGCCTGGAGTAATGTACTGAAGTTAGGGATCACGGCAAGCCGAATGAGACTGCGACTGTGTTTTACATTTTACAGTTCAGTATCGGTTGAACTCATAGTAGAGATGATTCAGGAAGACTGCTATATATGCTTCTGCTAAAGTATTATGCGCCACCCTGAAGCCGACTTTGATCGGCGTCGTCTGACACCTAAGGGGGACGATGACAGCGACTCCTCCAATGCAACGAAAGATGGCCTCGTGTGAACTGCTAGCCGCTGCTAGCCAGCTAGATAATGATTTTCCGGCTCAGTTGCACCGCTCTCGATAGTCGCGACAGGTAAGGAGTCACAGTAGGCTTCGGAGTCTAGACTACAGGAAAGCTGCTGCGATTGAGCTGATGGCATGCGAACTGCATCTCCACTGATATTATTTATTGATAGTCTTCGTCAAGCGGCTTTTGCCATGTCTTTTCCAAAAGATAAAGAAACTCACATGGCAAGTCTGCGAGACACGGAGACGATGGGCACTGAAGGGGCTGAGCAAGGCTCACATCGCTTCATTCGTTAAAACATCCTGCACGAGAATGCTCCTGGGCTTGCAGGCTTCGTGTCCGAAGCACACATTCTTCGCACCTAAAGAGGGGAGGGTTGGCAATTTGGAACCTCGGGAGGAGAGACACTCTGGCTTTAGGTTCTACGGTTTCGAGTGGATTGGAAACCTGGCGATGGCTGTTTCCTCCGCTCCGCAGGCTCAAGAGGCTCAAGGTTTTCACGTGGTTCAAGAGTCTACAACTTTGCTGCTAGTCCTGAGGCATCCGCAACTGCCATTCACCTTTCAACCATGGCAAGGAAGGCCGATCATCTTGCCTACTCGCAGATTTCCAGGAGGTGAGCGATGGATCTCGTGCCGACAACTTAGCTTGAACACTGTCTGGAGAAAGAACAGTCGAGAGGAGCGGACAAGAGCCTCGCACATGGTCAGCCGTGCACGTACACGGGTACACGCACTCGGGGATGGGGATCTTGCCTTGCACAAGTGCCTCACAAGCATGAAGGCAAACAAGAGAGTTGCCGTGATCGTTATGAAAGGCCTTCCGCCCTGCCCGCATGCAGTTGTCTGTGAGCAAACGAAGGCGAAGTTGGTTCAGGATGGTTTCGTGCACTTGTGATTTTGCGGTTGTGCCCCTCGAAAGCCACGCCCCGCTCAAGCAATGCGGGGCTGATGTTATAATGTACGCATTGTCGGGGAGGGGTCGAGGTTTACTTGATCTAGACTCTAGACAGCTGGCAGGCGGCGCATGACCTCAAAGCTTGCACCCTGAAAGAATGGTGGTGAGAAGGGCACGGGTTGATGCGTGGGCGAGGGGGCGACTCGGAACCAAACCGCTGTGAGGACCGAGAGACTGAATTCATGGCTTGTGTGGACACTAATTAGTGAATGAATTCCTGGAAATGTCGTTAACATTCTTTGACCAATCTGTTGCCTGCTTGCGTGTAGAACTAGAACCCTGCTGTTACCTACACCCATTCCCAAACCGATGGAGGCTTGTTGTTGAGCTGAGGTCTGACTACCCTGAGTATTTGGAGTTGAGGCAATATCTGGGCAACTTCTCCACTCATCGGCAGATGTCTCGGTGTTGGGGAGGTCTTCACTTCACTTGCCATGACTGAGCAGAGATCTGAGGAACTTGCCGTGCTTCACCATCTCCAAAACCTCCTTTGGAGAGGATATCGGCCGACCCCTTCCCAGGCATGTGCCGGGCGGTGAACTGCTCGCAGAGAATCTTGAGAGACACTTGTGGTAATCCTACTGGGCATGCTTCACAAGAAAAGGGTGGGAACATGAAGGAAGGCCTGCAGGCACTTTGGATCACCACCGAGTAGAGCACGATAAAAGATTGCAGCTCAGATCTGTTGCAGAGTCGACTCCTGGTGTTCACTACGACTAGAATTGTGTTGAGTAATCTTTGTCTGCTGACAGTACGGGGCTCGTTACTGAGCATGGTGTCGAGTCTTGACCGCCCGGAAGGACGAAAACCTCTGCAGACCACCTGGCGCCCGGCCCTTCTTGCGGTTAAAGTTTCAACCTGCCATCCCCAATCCCTAAACTTTGAACACAGCAGAAGTGGCCTGAGGCCGGGTCACTATCCTGTTGATCGCGACTTTCCAACCAAGCGGAGATATGAGGCCGAATGCCAGAACCGCTTGCTCTGCTCACACTGGCTACCTACACTCTCACTACTCTTGTGCCTGACACAGGAGGTCCCATCTGGTTGGCTGACGAGGACCTTGACATTCTTTGACGCTGGGTGGGCTGTGATTCGCGATGATGATGGTTGTGGTGACGACGGATTCATCTGTCGGTTCTCGGCATTGTTAAGCCTTTGCAAGCCCGACAGCCCGAAGGAGTGCGCGCGTGACGCTCGGCAAGCAGCTATCTGAAGGTTGTTTTGTTCTTTCTCTGACCGTCTGCAGAGCCATGTAGGCTTCTGGGTTAACAGTTAGCGGTTTGTTCAAGCTTTATCAATGCGCGGCATCCTGCAGCTTCGGAAAGCTTGGACTTCGGCAAGGATTGATGCACATTTCGAAACAGCTAATCGCTTGGCACTGCAGCTGTTCAACTCTCTGCGCACCTGATGGTTGCGTCAGGAAGCAAGTCTTCATGCCCTACGAGGCCGTGGACACGCCCAACAGTGCTGGAACATCTTATCGGGCCTACGAGAACCCTGATCATATGTGGGCCTTAACAATCACGTTTTCTATTTTGGGGGTTCCTTGTTATAGTTCTAGTATAATGGGCCCCAAAACCCAATTCTAATTATTAAGGCCCCTAGCAAAAAAACCCAACCCTCAAACTTCAGCGGTAGGATCGCAGCCAAGCCTTTCAGCGCCTTCTGCCGGGCGTGAAAAACCCCGGTCCTGGGCCGCCTGGCGACGATTCCACGGTGTTTTGCGACACTTTCGGGAGCTGGGGATCCACTGTCAGATGAACCCTAAACCATAAACCCCTAAACCCTAAACCCTAAACCCCTAATCCCTAAACCCAGACCTGTGAGATGAGGCAGTACGAAGAAGGCATGAGCAAGAAGCCTATTCGCCTGGAGCTCAGAGGTAGAATCCACGAGCCAAAGGGCTCCAAGTACTGGGAGTTGTCAAGCACCTGTCCCCACACTGCCACAAGGATCTGTCCACCCCAAGACACCCAAACCAGAGCTCCCAGGTTCTCAGGAAGGCACCACACCAGAGTGGACTCTTCCGAAGAGCCAGGACAGACCTCTCTGGGAAAATGCGTTGCTGCACAGCATGTCTTATTATAGTGGTGCATACATACATGCCGGCAAGCAGGCAGACGTAGAGACAGGCACAGACAGATAGGCAAGCAGGCAGGCAGGCAGGCAGGCAGAGACCATGCAGCATTTGTATTTGTGTGTATGATTTAGTGTTGTTGGTGGCTTGCGACTCGAGGGCTTTTCATGATCTCATCTAACAGACCAACGTTGTTCCACAAACCGGTGTCTGGAAGCACTACATATATATGTATGTATGTATGTACGTATGTATGTATGTATGTATATATATATATATTACAAATAGTATACATTATACTGTGCATTGAATATTCTGTTATATATTATATATACACTTCATACGACACAATTTATATCATATTTATATACTAGATATTGGATATTAGGTATTGTATGTTACATATTAGACATAACATACTCTATATAATGCTGTATATTGTATGTTACACATCATACGCTATATATTACATGTTATACATCACTTCGTGTTTTTATATATTATGTTTATGCATATTACATATCATACACATTGTATTTTACTGTATGTGTGTGTATGTACATGTATATATGTATATCCGTGGGCCGCAGAGTGAGCTGCTGCGACAGGCGGCGACCGGCAGGTGCCTTCCGCGCATGCTTTCTGATTCAATTCTCGCTGCCAGATGTCCCTGTAGTTAGTATAGTGTAGTAAAGTGCAGTATAGTATAGTATAGTCTAGTATAGTATAGTATGTTAGAGTTCAGTGTGACATATTAGTTTGCATACTCGAATATGTCATTGCTCACCGACAGCTTCAGGCCGCTGCCGAGGCAAGTTACGGCGGCCGATCATTTGGGTCCTGGCTTATACCAACTGTTCCAGACTCAGTCGGCTGCACGGGGCACCCGAACGGATCCAAACTCTCTTGGCTTCATGACAGTACCCATAGGGTATGGGGCTTGTAAGCTTTGAAAAGGATGTCCAGGGTTTAGGGAGGTTCTCGAGAAGAACTCAAGTTCGCCATGTCCCTGCATGCTTTTCGAGGCCGAATCGCTTCACGGAGCTCAGCTGGCGCAAGGCTAAGACCCTGGAGCGTGTGGCAAGGCGGGGCAAGATTTCTGAGTCCATAATTCAAGCACTCCTTGTGGTCTACCGTAATCATTGCGATGCAGAGTAAGATTCTACTTATCACAATTACTGTGCAGTGCATTTACAAGGATCCAACAAGATAAAAACATCGGCGGTATCGTTGCATTTGCAAGAGATGCCCCGTATCGCCCTTTAACACTCAATTCTGCGACCCCTTATGGTAACTGCAGCTCTGAGTTCTGCATCGCGTGCCAGGACCAGTCGAGACACCTGGGCGGGCCCACAGCAACTTGCCAGAGATGAATTCGGAGGTTGAAAGAGTGAAGGTTTAGATTGTAAGGTTTTCAGGGCCCGTGGTTTGGGTGGGGTCAAGCCGGCGGCAGGAGGAAAGGCACAAGCGTTCCAGTCCTGAAGATGAGTTCAACTTTTTCGGCATCCTATTGCTGGTCCGTTGCAGCGTCTTGCAATCAAACATACTACGATTCAGGGTTCAGGGTTTGGGTTGAAACCCCAAATCTAAAGCCCTTGGGAGCGTGCATGACGCCTCGCAAGCCTCGAGGTACAGCCAGATCTTCAATCGCATCAAGCCCCAGGAGAAGCTTGGCTTGCCCAAGGCGCCGATTTACGTCGCTCTTTCCTCATCCGACCGTGCATAAAGTGTATATGTATACTGCAATTGTATAATGTACATGTGCTCATGTATGTATGTGTGTGTATATACACACACATATACATATATTATATTATATTATATTATATTATATTATATATACTATATATATATATACACTTTTTTCTATATACTATATATATATACTATATATATATAGTATATATATATATACATATATATTGTGCATACATATATAATATTATATATACAATATTATATATTATATATTATATATTCTATATTCTATATTCTATATTATATATTATATATTATATATTATATANNTATTATATATATATGTATATATATTATATTATATGTGTATATGTATGTGTAGGTGCCTATGTATGCGCGCTTGATTTAGGGTCGTGGCCATATTGATGCTTGCATTCGTTTACTCGTTAGAAGGAGATTCGGGTCGAGATTAGCACACGCCTGTACCGCCCGTGTTCAGGCCGCGAGCTGCTCCAACATCGGATCAAAGTGAATGGCAGTGTTTCTCGCTCACCAAGGCACCACTGTATGTATCTGGCAATGGCATGCCGTCTTTCTTTAGGCCTTTAGGCCTTATAGATACTGATTAGTGTATGGGCGGGCCTTGGGCCACAGGAACAGAGTAAGATCCAGAATGCCAAAGGCATTGTGGGAGCTTTACGCAGCCCTGTGCTTGCGTCGCATGGAAAAGAGCAGCTCGCTTTGCCTGAACCCTGAACCCTGCCATCTGATGCCGCCAGATGCCGGACTGGCAGGCACCCGTCAGCAACGGCAGCTCGCATCGGCCAGCGCTCTTGTGATGGTATTCTCAAACTCTCCCCCAAACCTCGTTGCCTCACTCACAAAAGTCGGCTGCAGCCATGAAAATTTAAGAGCCTCCGGCTCAAGCCGCCGACCCCGTAGGAGTCAGAGGAAAGGGCGATGCGGTTGACGAGAGAGTTTATTTTGGGGTCTAGGCTGACGGTTTTGCTACCCCCGCTGCNGGGGAGGGGCAGGGGCAGGGGGAGGGGGGGAGGGGGAAGGAGGGGGAGCGAAAAAACGGTGGCAGGCTTGTAATAGTAGCAGCAGCAGCAGTAGTACTAGTAGCAGAGGTAGTAGTAGTAGTAGTAGTAGTAGTAGTAGTAGGAGTAGGAGTAGGAGTAGGAGTAGGAGTCGGAGTAGGAGTAGGAGTAGGAGTAGGAGTAGGAGTAGGAGTAGGAGTAGGAGGAGTAGTAGTAGTAGTAGTTGTAGTAGTAGTAGTAGTAGTAGTAATAAATGATACAAATTGGAGGGCAAAGACTGCATTGGGCAACTCTGCGGAAGTTGCTCCCATGCAAATAGATCTGACGAAGCTGATCCGTTGCAGGCTAGTAGTAGTAGTCGTGGTAGTACCAGTAGTAGTACTAGTACTAGTAGTAGTAGTAGTAGTAGTAGTAGTAGTAGTAGTAGGGGGGTGGGGGGAGGCAGGGAAGGGTAGGGGAGGGGCAGGCTTGTAATAGTAGCAGCAGCAGCTGTCGCAGTAGCAGGCGTAGTAGTACTAGTAGCAGTAGCAGTAGCAGTAGGAGTAGTAGTAGTAGTAGTAGTAGGAGTAGGAGTAGGAGTAGGAGTAGGAGTAGTAGTAGTAGTAGTAGTAGTAGTAGTAGTAGTACTTGTAGTAGTAGTAATAATAAAAGTAGACAAATTCGAAGCCAAAGCACTGCATTGGGCAACTCTGACGAAGTTGATCCGATGCAAATAGATCTGACGAAGTTGATCCGTTGCAGGCTAGTAGTAGTAGTAATAGTAGCAGCAGCAGCAGCAGCAGGAGTAGTAGTAGTAGTAGTGTAGGCGTAGTAGTAGTAGTAGTAGTAGTAGTAGTAGTAGTAGTGGTAGTAGTAGTACTAGTAGTAGTAGTAGTAGTAGTAGTAGTAGCAGCAGAAGTGAGAGTTGTAGAAGTAGTAGTCGTAGTCGTAGAAGTAGGGGAGGGGGGCCGGCAAGTTTTGGGAGCGAAAAAGGGAGGGGGGCAGGCTAGTAGTAGTAGTAATAGTAGCAGCAGCAGCAGTAGCAGTAATAGTAGTAGGCGTCCTAGTAGTAGTAGTAGTAGTAGTAGTAGGAGTAGTAGTAGTAGTAGTAGNGGGGGTAGGGGGTTTCACCTCCAACCCATCCAGCACGCCGCCAGGGCTAGCGCTCTTGTGATGGTATTTTGAAACTCTCCCCCAAACCTCGTTGCCTCACTCACAAAAGTCGGCTGCAGCCATGAAAATATGTAGACAAAGCGCCCCAATTTACATATCAGATACCAGATGAAACGCGTGACGGCTTTTGACCATAAAGGCCGTCAATGGATGGCACCAACGAATGCAGTACCACAAACGTGTGGGGAGAGGATCAAGTTAACCGCCGGCAGTGGCGAATCACAGCCGGTGTCCGCGCAACGCCATCTTGTATTTGTTGGCTCGTAGCTCGAGTAGACATTCCGATAGAGGTCACGGCGACCTGGGTGGTGGGCTGGCAGGGACTCTGCTTTTCGATGAAGCTTCAACAGGCACACTGCTGTTGCCGCGGTTGACGTTGCAGTCGGGCGCGCAGCGTTCGCCAAGTACGGCCACAGCTGCCCGGGCGGCCCGTCATGCTGGCCAGCATCACCGGGTCCGCAGTCCACGGCATGATTAGCAAGATCCGCATGTGAATCCAATCAACCCGCGTGCTGTGGGCGGCCGATCCCGTGAAACCCGCAAAGCATTCACCGCGTGGAGCCGGCAGTACCTTATCAAATCTCGGCAAACAGGAAACCCCACACATTGTCCCTGAAGCGACAACTGACGGTGGCCGGTGCAGCAGCGGTATCGCCGACAACTGCTCCTGAGTCATGGCGGCTGACACATGATGCTCGTGCCATTGGGGTGCTCGGCCGAGTGCCCGAAGCTGTGCAACGCGTTTCCCCCACCACCCACTTTCTGAAGAATTTTGCTTTGCTACTTGAAATACAGGTGCTGCTGCCGGTCCGGTGCCTGAGCCGGTGCCGGTGCCCGTGCTGGTGCTGCTGGTACTGCTGTGCTGGCGGTGCTGGTGGTGGTGGTGGTGGTGCCAAGTCGAGAGCTATTCCGACGGAGTTCCCGGTAACTCCTGGTATAGGGGCCTTTATAATCAAACCGTGATTCTCGGTTATATTCGGCTAAAACTCGCTGTAACAAAACAACTCTGAGGAACACTAGAGCGAACTATTCAGGCCCCTATAGTTTATGGGTTGTTCGAATTGAAGGTGTCCCCTTGAAGGCGACCGTACGCTGGGTTGACAGTTCAGGGATAGAGGGTTCAGGCTTTGAGGGTTTTTGAGGGGTTCTGTGGCATATTCATCACCAGATGTGAATTTTGCTACCAATGATGATGACGACCATCGCGTTACACCAGTACCATCCGCTGCCTGAGACCACGCTCCAGCAGGAACCCGAACAACCATGCCCCTCCCCCAGCAAGCGTGGTTGGGCCGCATCTTGCTCGATGACGAAGACGATGCCCGCTTGCTGCACGGTGCCGTTCTCCCACTCGCCAATGCGCAAGTGCCTCCTGCCGTATACTCGACGGCATTCGCATCGCGCAGCCAATCGCCCTTCGAAAGCTTAATGGCCGTGTGTGTGCGCGCGCCGTCGTGGATGTGCTAGGCGCCTCGTGAGCGCGCGTGCCAGCACGGAGGCAGTCAGCCGTTTGCACCGAGCACCTGCACAGGCTTGCTCCCGTGCAGCCTGTCCTTTCCGTTGACGCCGGATCCATGGTGATCCATGCTTGGCGCCGCAGCCAGAGCTTCGGCCCCTGCTCCCCCCTACGTGCAGCAGTTCTATGCCACACCCAGCACTTGTACGACGATGATGGTCGAGTGCACTACATATGTCAAGGAGAAGGTGGTGAGCAATGCGATTCCTTCAGGCCCGCCCTGTACGCCTTGCACCCCGTCCTCGCTGACCTTCAGAGGCTATCTTCGCGTTCCTTAACAACCTTTACATCGTCGCGGCACCACACTTCTACGATGCCCTCGAAGCCGCCTTGCGGCAAGGCATCCCCCGCTTGCTTGACTTAGTTCTCCAACACCATCCTGCTAGATGATCGCTACCCAGCACCCAGCACAACAGAAACCAAGTCCAATCGCTGCATGTCGGACCAGCGCAAGCTCGCCCAGGCCATTGCCAACAAATCGGATAAGAGGAGGCAGTCCTCATGCACCGGCCTCGTTGACCAACGCCTGCCCAAAGCGAAACAGAACAACCAGAGGAAGCGGCAGCGCCTCCTTTGCTCGCTGCCGCGTCCACTCCGAAGAATTCTGCCACGCTGCCACTAAGGGGCTCTCAAGCACACTCTGAAGTTGCTCCCCTTGGAACTTGTAAGCCGCAAACTTTAACGCTGAAAGTACGCCAAGCGCTGCCTTGCGACGGCGGCGGCCGCGGTCTGTAAAGGCGCCCTCTGAAATTGAAATCGTGATGTCAATCTGAGCTGAACAGGGTTCCTGAGCACACAAGCGTGGGCCTGAAGCAACAAGGCAAACGGCAGAGTACATGCTACGTGGACTAGAGTTGAGGGTTTGCTGTATGCGCTGGCCATTAGCCGAACCTACCCCAGCGCAGACAGACCGACACCAAAGTGGCACAGGCCGATCGGTGGTCGCCGAGCGGGTCCAACACCCCACACAAGCGGGATCCGCGCTTGGTGGGGATGCCTCGCCTGCGGCCTCTTGAATATAAGGGTTGGGCCTCGGTTTTCTTCAGGGAGGTTTGCCAGAGCGTGATCTTGCGCATAATTGCAAGGGAAAACCGCTTGGCTACTCTGGCGGCTGGCACAGTTCCGGCGCTGCCTCGTAGTGCATGCTGGATTGTCACCCAGCGATGCAAGCCTGGTCATCACATGTGGACGGTGGAAGTACCGGAGGTGCTCCGGGAGGCACAGGGGCATCACAGATCGGCAACCGTCTCTGCTTGTGTGAAGCGTTGTTCTCGTGACGACATCAATCCTCAACTCAGTTGCCAGCGCAAGGTGGTCGCCAAACTGCGCGACGGTTGGCCCCTATGTGCCTGCGGACAGAGGCCTCGGCCGCCTTCCGACACTGAGGCGGAGTCCGTGGATGCCGAAGTCTCCGCCGACCCCGCAAGTGATTCTGAGCCCGGGGAGTTCGAGAGCGAGTCTGAAGCTAGTGTGGCTAGCGTGGCCCCTGCCCTCGCAGATCTGGCTGACCGGGAAGGTAGCTTGCTTCTGGATGCAGTTTCCGGTTGCGCTCATCAGTCCGTGTGGTGCAGCGAGCTTGAATCATGGGTCCTTGCGTGCCGGCCAAGCTTACAGCTTGGAAAGCAATATGAGCACTGGACGTGCTTCCCCTGCTTTCATGGTGTCCGGTCATGCGGCCATTCGGGCTGTTGGAGCTCTTGCTGAGGCAGCCCAAGTGTGGCCTGGGGCTGGCATGGCAAACTTCTGCTTTGTTTAAAATAGTACATTGCCCTTTGGGGGCCTGTCACTTCGCAGGGGCCTTGGGCCTTTCTGCTGCGCTTGTCAAACGACTGTTTGTACTGTTGCGCAGAGCCCCGTGGGGGACTTTGGGCCTTTCTGCTGCGTTATCTTGTTTGAGCTTGGGCTCTTGTTTGTGATCAGTACCGTCGCAGGGATTCTCGCAGGCGCTGCAGGAGTTTATGACACTACCCATGGCCTTGTCTCGTGGACCAGCATCCGCGTGCTTTGGCTCGCTAGTCAGTGTGCGTATAACCACTCTGGTTCCCTTGCTTGCTTTGCGCTCTTTCGTCATGCCTGCGAGCATTGCAGCCCCGTGGCGTACCACCACGGTGCAAGCCGGGGTGCAGTGTGCTTCGCGGGACACACACTCGATAAGGCCTTGACGAACATCGTTGTGGACAAGGACATGCTTCGCCATGTCTTTGTTGACATTGAGCGGCCAAAGATCTTGAAGGCAGAGAGGGTAAAAACCCAAGTGCTCCCTCCGCCTACGCCGTCCGGCCTTCCGCCTTTGCCCCGGAAAATAGAGGGCAAGCGCCAACTTGGCAGTGCAGGCTTGGGGCGCGAGAAGCGTGTGCGCAATGGCGAGTGCTGGCTTTGGGTGGACGCACAAAAAAAAGACGGCAAGTGCGCTAGTCGACAGTGCCGTTTCAAGCACGCGTGCGCCGTGTGCGGCGATCGGGTTGAGCCAGTGTGTTGCTTGATTTGGCCGGCCCCGACCCTCCAAGCAGGGGTTCGGGACAGCGCACACCTAGGGCTCCAATTGTTGGGGGGTTGTGTGAGCCAGAGGATTTCTGCGATGTGGAGCTGCGTTTTCTTGCGCATGGAGCTGGCAATGGTCGGCAGCGCCTCAGAGATGGCGGAGGTGTTGAGTCTACTGCAGATTTCCTGAAAGATCATGACCTCACCTCGTCAACTATAGGATTGTGGCGGGGCAGCCTTTGGCCTTGCGAGATCTGTTTGCGTTCACAGGTGATGTTGATTCAGCCCTCATCCCTCTCTTGCAGGATGGTGTGCCGACCGGGATACAAAGCACAATTCCTCCTTCAGGTGCACCGTGGGGATCTGCGTTGGACGACCCGGAGACGCTGATGGACTTGATGCAGCGTGACGTAGAATGACGTAGATTGTCGTTTGCTGCGTGGATTCATGGCGGTGTTGATGAGGTGCGTAAACGGTTCGGCCGACAGTGTGCGGCTGGCCGTCTGGGCTTGGTGAAAAAGGATGGGGCAGACCCCCGCCTTGTACGGGACAGCACAGTTCCAACGCGAACCGTTTGTGCCGTACAGTATCTCCTAGAAGATCGAACTGCCGGGCGTTGGAGATGTTGAGGAGTTCATTTCGCGGCACCCGGATGAGCAGTGGGTTTCATTCGTGCTTGATGTCAAAACAGCGCACAAGCGCGTCAAGGTGTCCCCGGATGCACAGTATTTACTGCACCACAGGGCAACACCAGGTGGCTGGTGTATCTTACTTGCCACTTTGGTGGGGCATGAGCGCTTACTGGTGGTCAAGGGTTGCTGCGGGCTATGGGCGTGTTGGACATTTGCTTCTGCATCGCGCTTATTTTTTGGCTATGTATGTTGATGATGAGCTCTCATTGTTTCCAGCTGCCACAGCCCCCTTAGTGGCAGGCCTAGTCGTAGCCTTGGCGTGTGTTTTAGGAAAACCGCTCTGCTGGAAGAAAATTGCCCTTGGGCCTTGTGTGAAATGGGTTGGATGGCTGAATCTCCAGGGCGCACCGCGGGCTACCCTGCCGGAGGACTAAGACGGTGCGCATTGTGAACGGCCTGCTACAGCAGTTGTGCGGCATAACACAAAAAATACCATCACCACAGCTACAGCTACTACTACTACTACTACTACTACCACCACCACCAGTACTACTACTACTACTACTGCTACTGCTACCTCTACTACTGCTACTACTGCTAGTGCTACGACGACGACAACAACAATAACAACTACGCCGATTACTATTTCAACCTTTTTCTACTACGACTATTACGACTACCAATACAACTGAGTACGGGTGACGAAATCAGCAAAGGCAGTTTCGGCATTCCCGAACGCCATTGGCTGTACTTGGCGTACAAGGAAATTCTGTTGCAGCTTGGGCTGTGCATCAGCTGCATGAGTTGCGCCTGGCTCCTGGACTTTTCCGGGTTTGCACTCCCGCTGGCGGTGTGCGATTTTTTTTTGTGCGATCCACATCGATGACATCTTCCGGCACTACCGCTACCTCGGGGTCGGCAAATGTAGCTTTGCAGATATCCTCTACCACATCGAGGTCTCGTGGCATTACCGCCACCTCGGGGTCCTCACTAGAACATGGAGGAGCAGGCAAAGGAACACAACCACACCACCACCACCACCACGACCACGACCACCACCACCACCACCACCACCGCCGCTGGCGACAGCAAACTCGGAGATCAATAGGCTCAGGTAGGAAACAGGTTTCAACACAGGCCCGGCAAAGAATATCGTGTTTGTTGCCATCATCTGTTGTGATGCAATGGCTTCTGCACACCACAGCACCCGGGTGTGCGCGGATGACTGACGCCGGGTAGATGTGGTCATTTACGACATTTACGAAGCGACCTCCAACGGCTCCGCGTTGTGCTGCGATGCGACACTGGCATCGGCAATTACGCGCATTGGGCAGCCACAGCCATGCGCGGCCGATGTCGACGGCGCCACCTTGCAAACAGCAGAGCGGCGCCAGGCGGCCGCTTACCCGGAGCGAAGGGCTGCAGAAGCTCGTCATGCCTGCCAGCGAAGTCGCTGGAGCTGGTGACAGGCCTGCGTAACCGCAGGGCGGCTGCAGCTCACAAGCAGTGGTCAAACTTCGGGTTCACCTTTTTCTTGCAGCTCGCGCGGAGCAGGAGGCTTGTGGCACTGGGCGGCCGCCTGCATCGGTTCGGATTGGCAGATGGTTCCCCGAACCGTGACTATAGTGCACACAACAGCACCCGACGTCCACTCCGATGACCGGCGCCGCCTGGACCTCGTCATCGGGTGGCCACAGGCTTGCTGCAGCCCTGCACTGCCACACACGACGGAGCCGCCCTGTGGGTAGCCGAGCTCCGATTTAAAGCGAGGCGCCTTCCCGGTCCCTCATTGCCGCCCGGGGCCTTGCGTGAAGCAATCGGGCCGGAGGGCCAGGTCTTTTTGATCGTTCCTCGACCCGGACGATCGCCGGCACCTATAGACTTCGTCGCCTACGCCGGCTCGGCGAGGCGCTATATTGCGACGTCACCCTGGTGTCGGCGCTGACACGCGAAGAGCGCCCCAGCCCTCTGCGACCACTAGGGACGGTGCTGCCCCCGCCGTCGCAAAACGCGCAAGCACGCTGCCTACAGTACCCTGAGCTCCTCCGGCGAGGACCACCGAGGCTGTGCGTGCTCGCGTGCGAAACCAGCGGCTGGAGCAACGAATCGCTCCGACTTGTAGCTCGCTCGTAACGCCTTTGCAGGACGTCCTGCAGGACGCGTGCCCGCCTGTGCCCTGCTGCTTGCCGGCTCGCTATAAGCCGCTGCAGCCCCAAGCTGCCCCGTAGTTCGCAGCTGCACTGGGACAGCGGAGAAACAAAGTAGTTGTCAGCGACACGAACATTGCGTTCGACGCGGCCTGTGCTTAGGCTAGGCATTTCGCTGGGCAGCTCAGCTCGAGTGGGCCAATTTTTTATGCCGTCGAGATCTATGCAGCCGCCAGCTCTGGTCCGGCTTCCTCGCCGCCCTGCGTGCCCTTGCGGCGTCCCTCCTCGACACAGACGTCACGTAAGTCAAAAAACAATCGAACCTGAAGCCTGCAGTTGTGTGGTTGTGAAAGCAGATAACATAGACAACAGCTGCATGCGACGTTGTGTGTATCTCCATGTCTTGAATAACCATCTTTGCTGCCTCAAACACCCTAACTCACAGTATCCTTGTGGAGCCCGGCGGTCGCGTTCGACACGTGTCTAGTGGTCTGAAAATCCCTACAAGGCCAGCTCGCCGTTGACGTGGCTCCACTGCGGCCCGGCGAAACTCAAATCCCGGAACAGATTTGCCCTGCTCAGAATTGCAGGCTGGGATAGTCAGACGGGTTGTGCGGGCGGAGTGGCAAGAAGGTTTTGCACAATCCAAGAGGCTCTGCGCAGCGACAGCCGCCAAGAAGGCGGACCACCAGGTGACCCGGCGTATGTGGCCGTGTAGCTCGCAACAACAGGTATGCACAGACGGAATCGGGCCACCGTCAACACAGCATACACCCCTCCCTGACCCAAGCAAAAATGCGCTCGGGGGGGGGGGGGGGGGGGGGNGGGGGGGGGGGGTGTGTGTGTTACAGGAGGTCCGGAGAGTTCGTAGTGCATTTCCGGGTGTTGCGTGGGGTCGGCTGGATTATTCGGCTGGTCTAGGCGTCAGGTGGTCGTCATTTGGAGTTGAGTGTGCTAGCCTTTATAGTGGCAGATTCTAGACCCGCATGTGTTCTAGGATAGTTAGCTTCAACGAATTGAAAAAATAGGGTAGAACATGCTGCTCGGAGCTTGAGTCGGATGTTTATGCAATGTTTTCGGAGAGCTTTGAAGCTCAGAGTTCGTTTCGAAGACCGCGAAAAAGTGGAACAACGCTGTCCTAAAGTCGGCGTTTCAACGTTTTGGGTACACAATCGAGAAGTTTATGACTTTTTAAGCCTTTTCATTGTTACAAACACTTGCGGCTTGCAAAACGATGTACGGCGAGCTCAGAACAAACATTTGAGAAACAAATCAGCCGAAGACAGCACCGACGATGGTCTAAAAAA
Organism: Symbiodinium sp. clade A Y106; assembly: GCA_003297005.1. Taxonomy (NCBI): domain Eukaryota; class Dinophyceae; order Suessiales; family Symbiodiniaceae; genus Symbiodinium; species Symbiodinium sp. clade A. Next base: position 38,908 of record BGNK01001122.1, on the reverse strand, counting down.
CATAGGTGTGAAATGTGTGAAACGTAGTTTACATTTTACATACGAATTAAAAGCAAAACCGTTTTGAGAAGAGGCATCAGGGTCGCTTGGCGACATTCAGAGAGGGCTTCTATGGCGGCGCCGTAGGAAGTCGAGGCCTGGCAGTGGGTACCCGCCGGCTTCTAACAACGTGCGCGCTGGCTTCGCCTTAAAGTCAGAAAACTAAACCAATACACCCTTGACAGGTGCAACACAAAACACTCGGGCCTGGTCAACCTTGTATTTCTGATTGGATCCCCAAACCCAAGTTTTTGCAATCAGCGGCGCGCAATTTGTGTGTTTCTTGCGGTGTTTCTGAGCGATCAGCATAGGCCCATAGGAACCCGAATCAAGCAACACAGAATGTACTTAAGGGCGTGGGGGGGACCCCCCAGTTCGGGGTGCTCGTCAGCACGCCAACGCCAACCAAGCTCGATCTCGATCGCAACGAGCCGCGACCGAGCAGATGGTGGAATGGTTTTGCCTGTGATGACCGTCCGCCGCAGGTATTTCGGATAGTTAATGTATGGACCACGTAATCACCTTCACCACCTGGCCAAACCACATTCGGCACAGCACCGGTATGCCCTGCATTCGGCAACATGCTGTTTGGAAGTGGCTTGCCTTTCAGTATCTTTGCGTTTTGTGATGTGGAACTTTGCGGCGACATTTCGACCAGCCGCCCGCGTTCGGCAAAGCTGGCGGCAACACATCCCAGGCGGGATGGCTGAGCAGGTTGGTACATTTTTGTGCGTGAAAATGACCCGTTGTCAAGTGGACGTGGCCATGCGCACCAGCTGGCAGGCCGATGGGTTCAGCTTCGTCCTTTGTCCAGCTTACCCTCTGGTTGGCAGGAGCGGGCAAGTAGCAAGCAAGAGCCGACGCAGTGCCATTCATATGATGTGCTGAACAGGAGTATTACAGCGAAAAGCGACTCGGTCAAATGTTTTGTTCGCAGAATTATGTTTTAGCTTCGAAGCTGTGGTTGTCTGAGGTATGCCCGACCTTACTATTGGTCGCTTGCCAGCTGCAGCTGCATTCTTGCGCACCAGATGTGTTTGTGTTGGACGTTGGCCAGGCATCAAGCGACTGGCACATCACAATGGCATCCGCCCGAGGTCGCGCAGGCCGCGGTCTGTTCTCACATCATCTCTTTGACACCCGCAATGTCGTGCTTAAGCTTGGTTTCAGTGCTGGATAATTGGATACGGTAAGCTATCTGTCTCGCCTGTAGTTACGTGCTCGCCGCAAAGCTGTCAGCATGCGGCTTCATGCTGCAGATACCGATCCGATATATGTATATATATATATATATATGATGTCACGATGTCAATCCGCAACTGCGTGTTTCGTTACTCTTGCAACCCCCCAAAGAGTAATTTCAACAGCAACAGAATCGTGTACGGAAACGGGAACTGTGAGCTAGTTGTCGTTTCTTGTGCATTCACGGCCATAGGATTTATTAATGTCGCTGCGGAAAACTCGGAAGACATCAACAACAAAAGCAACAAGGCTAGGATAAGCGATTGGGTCAACCCCTAACAAAATTGAATTGAAAAAACACATGTGTTGCTGAATCGACAGTTCGTGCTTCATTCCTGCCGGAAGACTCCACAGGCAGACAGCGAGAAATCGACGCAAAGCTCTGAAAATGTTGCGAAAGAGCAAGGGCGAGCTTCCGAAGACGTCACAGAGTTGCCCCAAACGGTGCTCGACAGCCAGTGGAAGGCCTCCTGTGCGAAGCGTCAGCTGCGGCAACGGTGTCGCCTGTGCTTCTAATTCGAGCGTGAGCGGATTGGCTTGTCAGGTGGTGTGGAGTGAGGAGTACGGCAGGAATTATTATTGGCCCAATCCCCAGATTTTGCTAGGTTATGGCCACACTGTCGTGTGACAGTGTCTTGGCAGGCATGTGCCCTCTGGCCGGACTGCGTGGGAACGGCCATCTGACATGCCGATCGACGTAGGCACAGTTGTACACTTGTACGCTTGCTTCTGAAGCTGTGTTTCACTAAGAGTATTTGATTTGACTGCCAAGAACCCCCCTTCTCTCGTTTGCAGAAGCACAAAGACTGAAGCACATTATGGCGGCGAGCCGGGACATCCTGCACGGGGCAGGATGCTTAAGGGGATTGCGCCGAAGTGCTGCACCCGCACAAGTCGAAACAGCTTCAGCATCAGGCAACAGTGGGAGAGGACAGTTTGCATTCGCCAATCGGCCGATGTCACGAACTCTCTGCACGCATATCCTTGGATGTCAGGATATCCAGAACGGTGACGATCTACAGGTCGTTAAGGAATCCTGGGACGGGGGCAGGACGGCCTTTTGCTGGCAGATCCTGTCACTGAGTGCACATGGCAGGATCTTGTGAACTACCATCCCGATGCGAAGCGCAAGATTGGTGGAGGGCTCCGGTCAATCAAGGCAAGCCGGGGAAAGCCGCATCAAGTCTTGGGGTGCCAGGTGTTTCGCCGCACATCACGAGTGTCACTTGGGCATGTCGTTTGCAGCAACTGGAGATGAGCAGGTTGATTTCGCGCCGCCACCGAATCAAAAGCATCGCTGCTTCTGGGTGGTTCGGCTAGATGGTTCCCAGGCACGGTTGCCATCCGACGAGCCGGTTACAGCCAAGCAGCGATTCTGCCAGGAAGACTTTTCTGCACGAAAATGTCGTGATGCAATACGTCAGAGTCCCAGTGTTCACATTCTGAGAGAGCCGAAGGAGAAGAGAAGCCAAAAAACGATAGCCGATTATGCTATGATACTGTAGTGACTGTAGTGCTCATTGTTTAATCACAAGGAGTTTGCTCCGGTAGTGTTTCAAGGCACTCACTAACCGTCATTCATTTCTGTGAAATCTTAAGCTCTCCAAACCCAGGTCCTAGAAGCGGTTAGTCAGCAGCACGCAGGTCGGGAGCTGCGTGCAGCTCGCCACAGGGTGCCTGCGGAATAGATGAAAAAGCGATGGATGGATTGATGAATGTGTCGGGTTTACATGTGATGAACGCGCCCGGCTTCGAGAGTTCTGTTCTGTTTGCTACTGTATCTGCATTCACGGCATGTGCAGTTTTCAGTCTCGACATTTTCATGAACAAGTCAAAGGCAGCAACAAGTTTAGGGTTTAGGGAGAGCAGTTCACATAAGACACTGGTCATGGCAAGTCATCAAGTTGTTCTGCAGAGCTGAATACAAATTCGGCGTCGCACGTATTCGTCGCAGCCAACTGGCGCGGATGTCCGCGGAATGGGGAGGAGGCCTGTGCCTTTTTGAAAGGTTGTTGGAGAAAGGGTTAGTGATTGTGGGTCATGCGACTTCATAAAGTCAGCGCCAGCGTTCGGAACGGTGGCCATGAGATGCCATGAGCTTGGTACAGTAGACCTGTTTGGTGTGGCTTTGTAGTGCACATGTGCACTTCCAGGGGTATGGGACTGTGCCCACGTAAGCCACCAACAGCACAAAGGGTCAGTAGCTCAACATAGCTCAACCACGGGCAGTTGGCTGGAGATGTTAATCGTGAAAGCATCTATTCGGAGGCTGGTCCCTGCCCGCCACAGTTGGTCAAATTCGGGCACCGCTATGATCTAATTCAGTTTTGCAACTGAATTGATATCGGTTCTGCACGAAAGACTACTCTGGAAACTATGGATCTGTCGTAAGGGCTATGGGAGAGCTTGCCATGCTAAGACCGCTAGCCTCAGGGTGGAGCTACTCGCCTGGCTGGGGGTCACGATGGTGGGACCAGGCCGGGGTTTGCAAGCTTAAGTTGTATTTTAGTTTAGTCCAGCTGATGGCGAAAATTATTTTGCAGCCACTGTTGGTAGGACATGAGACTGGCAATGGTACTGGCAGTCTGTAGGTATAGTACTACCAGCAAGAAGCCATCAGCTTGTTTCCGAGGGCTCTTGGTGGCAAGGCGGCAGCCTCAGGTTCTGAAGTTCTTGAGCAAACTTTGTCGCAGTTAAGCCCCGTCCTTTTTGGCGACAGGACGGTGGGGTCAGGATGAGAAGGCGCCCTGGGAGAGAGCTGAAGCAAAGGAGGAGCCCGGCTCGGAAGGAGACAGGCCGAGCGAGAAGCCTGAGGGTGGCTGGGGCGGCTGGAGCAGCAACAGCTGGTATGCGAGGCCATCCTGGTCCAGCTGGTCTTGGTCTTATCCCAGCTATGGCTACTCTAACTACGGTTACTCCAGCTATTCCGGATGGGGTGACTGGAACCGACCTGATGCACCAGTCGAAGCCAAGCAAGACGACAGCCAGAGACAGGAACGGTGGAGCCAAGCCTTTGCAAAGGACAGGCAGGAGTTCCAAGACGGAGACTGGTGGAAAAGTGAGGGGGAAGAGCAGCCCAAGCAGGAGGGGACCCAAGGACCGAAGCAGGAGGCTGAAGTCGGCCAAGGCCAAGAGTCCAAGTGGGTGCCGCCTTTTGAAAGCGGCCAAGAAGCGAGTGCAGCTTCGCCAGAAGCAAAGCAGGCAGTGATCCATTGTGGTGTTCCCACTCGATTCACCGCTGCATGCCACCCAGCATTTGTGCAGCTGGAGGCTTCCTCCGACTTGGCTGTTCAGCCAAGTCCGGAGACCCTGAAGCCTCGAGTCGAAATCGACAAGGACTTATGCCGGACGGTTGTGGATGCACGATGCCAGAAATCATGCATGTCTTTTTTTATTTTAGAGAGAGAGACAGAGAGAGAGTCAAGTGCTGCACCTGTGCTTGGAGGCCTGTGCCGCCTCCTTGCACTGGGGGGGAGGTGGGGGGTTAACCTGGACTGTTACTCCAGGGGAGCCTTCCCACCTTGCCCAGCAGTGCTTGANCAGCAGTGCTTGAGCATCACGACCGCAGCTGTGTGCTTAAGTGGCCCCAGAGTCCTTTCGCTCCGCCCGACCCCTGACCGCGGCCCCCTTCGGGGGTGGCCCGCTAGTAGGGGGGAAGGCCATACTACACCGCTGAGGAACTCAAGGCAATCTTCCGACGCCGAGCCGGCGATGACGACCAGCACAGAATGCCGACTGTGCCGATATGCGGGGGGAGTTTGCACCACCGGATACAGAAAGAGTCATGTGAGGTCTGATCCGGCGTGCAGGCTCTANATGACGACCAGCACAGAATGCCGACTGTGCCGATATGCGGGGGGAGTTTGCACCACCGGATACAGAAAGAGTCATGTGAGGTCTGATCCGGCGTGCAGGCTCTACAAGGCGATCGACAAGGGGACTGAGAATGTCGTTGCCATGTCGGGTAGGCAGAAGGAGCCGAGCCAAAGCAGTTGGGGAGCGACACCCACAAGTGGCACACCAAAGCGGGGAAAAGCAGCGCCAGCCAAGCCGAACCTCGACCACATGATTACCTTCCGCACGGGGAAGAAAAGGTTGGGGCTGCTTTTCCACCCAAGCCCGCTGGACAAATGGATAGGACGCAAGATACAGTATGAAGAGACAACTGGCAAGTTCCGAGACGAAGCGGGGGAGTACTTGAACGACGAGATGGCCGAGTCCTACAGCAACTACTGGGGGAGGCTGNATACAGTATGAAGAGACAACTGGCAAGTTCCGAGACGAAGCGGGGGAGTACTTGAACGACGAGATGGCCGAGTCCTACAGCAACTACTGGGGGAGGCTGCGCTCGAGACACGAACTGGGGAAGGCAGCGGACAAGCTGGTCTGCATCACGGACAAGTACCTCCCCAGGATCACGGACGAGACCCGCGCATTTATCATGCGCTTTCCGCACAGGATCCCGCAGCTTCTCAAGCAAGCCCGCCAGGTGAGAAGCCTGGCACGAGGGGGGAAGACTATGCCAAAAAGCCAGACGGGGAGAACGCTACAGAGTACGACGACCAGCCACAGATGAGGGGGAGCCAGCCAGTGTACAAAGTGTGGCCGGAGCAGCCAGCAACCCAGAACCACAAGATGAGCAAGACCAAGAGCTCACGGAACCTCCCTAACCCGGCAATTAATATAGCCACGGCAGGG
>BGNK01001122.1:0-32525 GCA_003297005.1 Symbiodinium sp. clade A Y106 | reverse complement strand
CGGAGTGAGCGCAAAATTCAGTGCAACTGTAGTCGCCGTTTCAGTGAGGGGAGTTTGCTACCGTTGGGGGGATTGAACGCATGCGCTGTTCCAACTTAGCGTTTTGTTTCGGTAACTTCTCCTGCTTTTGTTAGCAAATGCGGGAGCGCCTGTCAGCGGCCCTGTGCGCCAAGCCAACATCCAAACGGGGGCGCATGACGACGGCAAGGCCAAGTTCCTTTGGATGCAGCTTTCGCAGTCGCCCGAGAAGCGGAGGCGGGTGCAACTCGCAGGAAAGTGCAAGCGCCTCTGCGTGACGTTGGGGGCAACGTTGGCACAAGTGGAGACAGAATGGCCGACCGGGACGGTGTGGCTTCGGGGGACACGCATCTGCTCAGCCACACTGGCAAGCCCTCGGAAGCAGAAGATGCGGGGGGCAGGCTGGATCAACCTCAAAGCCATCGCCCGGGGGCTGTCGCAGACAAGCAAGGAGGTGGAAGATGAATGGGGCCAGCTCCGCACGGCGCTGCACTGAGGCACTGAACCAACAGAGAGCAGTGGGGAGTACGGGGATGAGCTGGGCCCCGGGCTGCAGTTTCACGACCACCCCCTAAAGGGGAGCAGCGACGCAACGTGGCAGTCGCAACCTGGAACGTGGGCGGAAGTCATCACAGAAGCAGGCAAATTTTACTACGCGCGGGGCGGCCAGAGACTCGAATCCTGCTACAACCGCTGCCGCTAAAGGGGGAGGTCCAGTACTGAGTGAGGCAAAGACCAAGCCTAAAGAACCCCACAACAGACGTAGGGGACTTACAAGCCCAAGTTCACTAGACCAAGGCGACTAAAGGCTCGGGGCCAGTAGGGGGACGTCCTTGCAACTAGTCGCAGTTATGGTAGAAGCAAGGGACTACAGGCTCACAGCAAGACAAGCCAACAAGTGACCCCGAGAAGGCCCCCCGACAGAACCTACTGTGCTGCACACCCCTGTTGGCATGGCGTTCTGCTGTACTTGCTTCAGAAAAGGGGGGGCCCAACACTAGTGCACTTTTTTTGCGCGGCAATCCCCACAGAGAGCAACTAGGCAAGCCTACCATGTTTTACTACTTCTTATGGTGTGTTGTGTTTGGTGCGTGTTCGGGGAAACAACTCTCGAAAGGGGACTCTCAGAACAAGAACTGGCACCCTCAACCTTGAACAGTGGGCCAAAGGGGCGCGGAGATGAGGCCTGGGTTGTGTCAGTGTTTAGTGTAAGGGGGTGGGGGTGCNAACAAGAACTGGCACCCTCAACCTTGAACAGTGGGCCAAAGGGGCGCGGAGATGAGGCCTGGGTTGTGTCAGTGTTTAGTGTAAGGGGGTGGGGGTGCCAGCTAAGAAACTGGGAACAAGCCACGCCGCTAGTGCCGTAGTCATAGGGGACCCCAAAAGCCGGCCACCATAGGTGGTCGGGCGGGCCTAGCGCCTGCGGGTCATTCGTGCCTGGCAGAAAGAAAGAGAGAGAGAGAGAGAGAGAGAGAGAGAGAGAGAAGGAAGGAAGGAAGACCAGCACCGAGTCTCAGCGAGCACCCGTTGCAAGAGAACAACGGCGCCAGGCTACTCAGTTTTCAACCGTGCAAGCAGACGGGAAAACCCACAGCTGCGCACCAACCAAAAAGGCGACCGAGTGATGCCGTAGGTTCCGTACTTCCGCATCTCACCTCATATTTAATTCGTACTTTCAGGGGGGCACACGTTCAGCTTATCGTGCCTTCAAAGTGGTGCCGTGGCAGACATAAGGACTGCAGGGCCGATAATTAAGGCATGTTTTTCCCTGCTGTTGCCTTGTTTTAAGACAAGTTTCGGGTCAACCTATTGTTCTGTTTCACAAGCAACAGAGTGTTTACGACTTTTCTTATTTTTTTCTGCGTAGAGTTGTACGTCCGGAAGTTCAAGATCCAACAAATCCCAAAGAAACGTACACGGGTGTCTCTGTCCGATTAGACACTGCTGCGAAAAAGCAGGCCCCCGACCTGGGGAACACACCTTTTTAGCGGCACCCGCCCAAGCCTATACAGCTGAGCCCATCCGAACCATAATGACCGCTGGTGTCTCAAGCTCCAAGCAAAGCAAAGCAAAGAAGGAAGGATGGCGGGAGGGAGGGAAGGAGGGAAAGAAGCAGCAACATGTGGGCCTTTGGCCCGGGAAGCGTTCGAGAACTTGGCTTTGGCGACTAGAGAGCCAACAGGACAAAGTCAGGGCATGGAGGTTCGGGAAACAGTGCGGCCAAGTCGGGAATCAGCCGAGCGAATTCGGGAATCGGGCCCGTAGTCAGACGCAAGCGTGGATTCCGGCAGGGGTGAGATTGGGGTTCAAAGTTTAGGAGTTTAGGGCGTGCCAACAACATGCAGCCTTTCGGGGTTTGAGGATAGTTCACCAACAGCAGGGATTGGGGTTTGCTCACCAACATCTCCTTTTAGGGTTTAGGGCGTGCTCAGCAATATCAGGGTTTGGGGTTTGCTCACCAACATCTCCTTTTAGGGTTTAGGGCTTGCTCACCAACATCAGGGTTTGGGGTTTGCTCACCAACCTCTTCTTTCAGGGATCTTTTGTAGTTTGTCGGGCTTGCTCACCAACATCTCTTTTTAGGGTTCAGCGCTTGCTCACCAGCATCAAGATTTGGAGTTTGCTCACCAACATTTCCTTTTAGGGTTCGGCGGGGTTCGCTCACCAACATCAGGGTTTGCGGCTTGCTGACCAACATCCCATTTTTGGATTACGGGTTCGCCCACCAACGTCAGGGTTTGGGGTTTGCTCACCAACATCGTCGTTTAGGATTTGGGGCTTGCTTACCAACATGAGGGTTTGGGGTTTGCGAAAGACATGTTCTTTTCAGGGATCTGTTCAGGGTTTCGGGCTTGCTCACCAACACCAGGGTTTGGGGATTACTCACCAAAATCTCCTTTTAGGGTTTGGGGTTCGCTCAGGAACATTAAGGTGTGGGGCTTTTAGGGCTTGGGGCTTGCTCACCAGCATCAAGATTTGGGGTTTGCTCACCAACATCCCCTTTTACGGGTCGGGGTTAGTTCGCTGTAAACAGGGTTTGGGTTTTCTCACTGACATCGGGGTTTGGGTTTTGCTCACCAACATCTCGTTCTACGGTTTGGGATTTGCTCACCAACACCAGGGTTTGGGGATTACTCACCAACATCTCGTTTTAGGGTATGGGGTTCGCTCAGGAACATCCCCTTTTACGGGTCGGGGTTAGTTCGCCATCATCAGGGTTTGGGGTTTGCTCACCATTTAGGGTTTGGGTTTTCTCACCGACATCGGGGTTTGGGGTTTTCTCACCAACATATTCGTTTAAGTTTTGTTTCTAGGGTTTGGTGCGTGCTCACCATCAGGGTCGGGGTTTTGCTCACAAACATTTGTTATTTTGGTTTGGGGTTGACGGCTTGCGCACCAACATGGTTGCTCGCCAACATGTCCTTAGGGTTTTGGAGCTTGCTCATCGATGTCGCTTTGTAGGTTCGAGGTTTGCTCAAACCGATACTGTCTGGGGTTTGCTCGCCAACATCTGCCCAGATGCTTTGGGGTTTGCTCACCAACATCTCCTTTTGGTTTAGGGTTTGCCAACTGCCGTCTCGTTCTCGGGTTTGGGGTGTGCCAACCACCATCTTTCAGCTTGGCGTTTGCTCGCTATCATCGCCAGCATCTTATTTTTGGGCTTGGGGCTCACTAGCGTCTCCTTCTCGAGCTTTGGGTTTGCCAGTCGCTGTTTGGGTTTTTTTCACCATGGTCTCCTTTGGGGTTTGCCAATCTTTCGGGTATCTCGTGTGAGCTTATGCTTTCGCTCTCAGCTTTAAAAACAGAGAGGGAGGCAATCCGGGCGTCCTGGCTCCCTGTAGTCCTCTTTCGAGCTTTCGATGTCGCCACTGATGACGAAGTCGAGAGAGACACCTTTAGCCAAGATGACAGACGCTCTCCCTTTTCTTCGCGTGCTGCAGCAAGTTCCCACGACTCTGGTGCGTAGTCTCTTCAGCACGGTGACATAACACGACACACCTCCCAAGTGTTTGCTGGCGCGCGCCAGCGCTGCGGACTCTGACACAGGCAGTTTCATGTCCAGCGCCACCCGTGCCATGAAAACGAAGCCGAAACTACCCTTTCCATTCGCCCGGTGTGCATCTTCCGAGAGACTTTGCTTTACCTTAATCTGAAGGGGTCATCGTTCCAAGAAGTGTGTTGAGTCGACGAATTCGGAGTCGGGGCAGCGAAATATGTTTCTTCCTCGGGCACGGGTGTCCATCTTCACGCAGTTTGGAGACAGCTTCAGAGAGATGGCCAAAAATCATGAATGTGATCGGCGGACCCACATCGACTCAAAACCCCCCCCCCAGCACGCCTTACACAGATCTTTCACGCCACCGGCGTCTTAAGAACTGACTTGCCGGTAAGCCGTTCATTCGACCACCCACTGCCCAAATCTGCAACCCCCTCAAATTGCCGGTTCACTCGGCTTGGTTGACGACTTGGGGTTCGATCGAAAGCATGCTCTGCACCCCACAGACTGTTGGTGGAAAGCAGCAGCTATATGTTCCCATCTCAAACCCCGGACTACAAAATAACTGCAGCCTCCGCCCGCCTGCATTTAACTTCGCCGATGCGCTTCCACAGGGCTGCCAAATTTGGGAAACGCTGGGCGACATTCGGACGGCAGGATTCAGGAAACGCAAACAACCGGAAGAGCCAATTCGGACAATTCGGGCACGAGATGTCGACAGGCGCCGGGGCACAGGGCTTGGGGTCACGTGAGTGAGCAAACAGCAAACTCCCAAACCTTCCGAAGGAGACGGGCGAGGACATGAAAGGCAACACTGCCCAGGGCGGCACTTCGCCAATAGGAGACATCCGAAGAAGATTCTCACAAGGAGAAGCAGCTTCCCGAGGGACAGCCTAAGAGATACTGTACATCTACACTTGCACTTGCGACTACACCTTCGACGGCTGACACTGAGGCGACCACACCTTTCACAGGCCAACAACAACCATGGCACAGCTGGCCCGTTCTGACTAGAAGGGGGGATGAAGCAGACGAATATGCATTATACGATGTGTGGCCAGCTCAACCAGTCTCAAGCTTCCTGCAGGAACCTTTGAGCTCAATTCGGTGTACTCCGCACGGTTCGACCATCCCTTTAAGATCCTATTTGCGAAGCTCACTTCGGAGCCAGAGACACGTTCGTATTCGGGGGATTGTAACAGGTCATACAGGGTCTCGGCAGGCGTTGTTGACCAATCTCTTCTCTACTCACTCCTGTTCAACTCCCTTTTCAGAATCCTCAACACTGGTGCATGGGGTGGGGTGCCAAGCGCCTGACTTGTCCTCCTCCATTCTTTCCGCCATGCCCCAGGCCTGAAACGAAGGAAACAGTATTTTCCTTTTCATTACCAGACGAAAAGAAAGACTTACTCTGCCTACAGGGAGACCTTTTGCCAGTGTGCACGTCGAAAGCAGGGAGCTTTGAGTTTAAGGTCGGGGCAGGATTTAAGCTAGGGGCCAGTGGTTTAGAGGACACATTGTCGCCGCATTGCTATCAGGCTTGCTTTACCCCACGACAAAAGCGGGGTCCCACAGGGACCCAATGCCTGCCCCTGCTAACAGTTATAGCAGAGGGGGCAGATGGGTGGCCAGGCGTGTTTGCGTGGTCCACTTCCGCGGGACCACATACCATCAGCTACGCCGTACCTTTAGTAGTCCAGAAAGCGTTTCAAGCCTTGCCCCCATCACAGGCCATGTTTGACTACGATGACTTGGACATGGCCGAGGATGTTAAGCAGGCAGTGGAAATGGAGCGCAGTTGCACCAGACCACTTGGAGAAAGTTGTTAGCGCTTGACACTGTTACGATGTAGGTGGCGATGACTGCGCCCGCACAGGAAAGCCTCAGGCGCACACTTTACTTGCATGAGCCGAGCTTCCCATCGAGTTTCGCAAGCATCTTCTGCGCCCTCTGCCTAGTTTGGAGCGCAGGTCGTTGGTGGCGGACATGAGCTCCCGCGTGGACAGCATCAAGGCCCGAGTGGACCAGAAGGAGCCGCCAAGTGATTGGCGGATTGGCGGATTGGGAGTCGGCACTCGGGGAATTTCGGCAGCTCGGCAGGAGCGAGATCGAGTTGAAGCTCCCCATCGCCGCAGGAAGGAGGGCCGGCACTGGTAAGCTTGCGCACGGTACACCTGCAAATGGCTGTGCAAAGGGCTTCCGCCTCAACATAGCATACCTGTTCAGCAGGCAACCGATGCTGTTTCCACGGCTTCGCAGACAGCTCATTCCCTGCGTGCTCATGTCCGTAGGTCTCAGTTTAGCCTGACAGTATGCCCCGCCATTGGTATTTGTGAGGCTGTCATTCGCAGAGTTCCTTGGCATCTCGCAGTCCCAGTCCAACCAGGAAGAGAGCTCTTCCAGGCTGGTTTCTTGGGATGTCAGAGCCGAACTGCTGGTTTGACCTGTGCGCTACACAGGGGCCTTCGAGTTGCTCGCTCTCGCCCATCCGGCAAGGCGCTACATGCAGCCCGGAAGGTTTCACTGTACAAGGTCATCAAGCGTTGGATGTAGAATGATGTGGAGTGAAGTACGATGTGCGCGGAGAGTTCACCCAGCCTGGGGGCTCGAGTCAGGAAATCGGCAGGAGGAACAGGGTGGGGAGACTCCGAACACGTGCAATGCGCGAATGAATGGGCAGCATTGTTGCGCCAAGGAGGAAGGAGTGCAACGCAGCGAGGTGACACTACATATTTCTTTACATGCCTTTCTTGCCGCGCGGAGCAAGGATGCTATGTGCCAGTGCACAGCCTCGACAGTTTAGACTAGCGAGGTTGTGTGGCAGCTGTATGAGAGAACTGTCTGCGTGTATCCTCATGGCTTGTCCCCTGCGCTGTGCTGCTCCCTGTTTGTTATAGGGTCCCGACTTTTGGATGGGGCACCGATTGGCGTGACTGCCTGAGTCTGGCGTGACTGCTTGAGAAACTTCGTTGAAGGAGCAGCAGATGGTGGACTGCGATGAATACTTGGTCGTCTTGACGGGGGAATTTCGGTGCCCAGGCTTTCTTCAGGAACCTGTAGAAGATGCACCTCGCACTGAGATTCTGCGAGCGTTCAAATTCGGTCCCAGCTGTGCTCTGAGGTTGGAGAAGAGAGACGAGAAGATCATGCTCCGTGAAGGTGATGGCATTTTCCTTGAGGCAGAGCTAGTCAGTCTTGTACGTTTCAGCTCCTAACACCAGAACAGCGATGCCGAACACCTGACGCCCCCCGTTTTCCCAAAGAGAAGCTAGCCAATCAAATGGCCCGAGTTATGAGGGAAGGATGAGCTGAATCAGCAGGCGGGCGAGAGAGTCGTTTGGACCTGGGCGCTGACCTTATGACTCTGACAGAGAGATTGGGCTGGTTTCTTGCTTGGGACGCAGCAAGATTGCTCTTCCTTGGCTTCTTCTTAGGACCGCACCGTGCAGTTCATCACCATCACTCTCCCTGAGCGTACCAGACAAGCAAAGACGACAGAGACTGGTGCGCACTCCAGTTGCCGCTGTCTTTGTCCATGTTCTGCTACAGCACTGCAGCGAATGCATGCTGGTTTCGATGAAGCTTGATGAGTGCGAGCAGCAGAGTTCATGCCCGCCTAGTGCTGGGCCTGAGGCATCCAAACAGAACCCAGCAAGGCCTGTCTGGTCCCCAGAATGAAACGAATCGATTTTTCGGAGATGCACCGGAGATCTCGATATCCTGAGATGTTATCTTTCCGAGCCTTTGGGCTTCTCGAACTTGGGGGTGTCTGACAAGACTTGTCTCGCAAAGGTGGTGAGAAGTTCTGGGCAGAAGCTAGTGAAAGAGGCCGGTGGGGGGCAGCAGCGGGCGCATGTCTTCAAGTTGTGTTTTTGCACTCCCTTGTCCAGCGAACGTGTAGCTTGGACAGGGCGAGTCGTCGTTGATGTTTGAGGTGTGGTGTTTTGCTTTGCCATGTGTCGTACTGTGGAGAACGCACACCGGTTCAAGTTGCATACATGAGCCAGGGCAAGCCAAGAATCAGGGAATGACATATTTAGCTTCATTGTGTTCTGACCTTGGTTCTGACTCTATGACCATGGTGAAACCCTTCACCCAGCAAGACGAAGACTTCCCAGTCTCGGGCGGCTGTAGTTTAGGAGAGATGCCCGTGGTGCTGTTCCGTCAAGCTGTCGTGAGTCTGCAGGCTTGGCGCGGCGATGGGCCCTCAGATTCTTACTTGGAGCTATGTTGGGCTCTGGTGCTTCGATCCGACCAAGGAGAGCCTGTGGGATTGCTCAAGAGCCGACAGGTTGGGGCGCACGAAATCTTCAGGTTCAGGGAAAGGACACCTTCTGTTACCAGCGATGTGTAAGGCGCCAGTACCCATGCTCCGGATGCCTGGAGGGTCGAGGCCTTAATGCTCTCAGCCGATGGGCTCCAGGCATCTCCAGGCACTCTTTCAGCTCTCTTTCAGAGGTCTGGCGATTCAGCAGACACTACCGACATCAAAGAGGCAGTTGGGAGAGTCATCTCTCGGTTTGAAGGGAAGCGGCCAAGCAAGTCTCGCAGACAAGGCCTGAGTTCGAACGCAACAAAGTGATAAAGTGCATGCGTATGCACGCACGCACAGCTTCACATGCATGCACATGCACGCAAAACGTCCACAGACGCTCGCTCGCTCGCTCCACTTCCGATCCATCGAGTGGCACTGCGGCAAGACAGTTGAAGTCTACTTTGCACAGGTTGATGTCATGTGAAGGCCCTCTTTTACTACAGCGAAGTGCGGAGTTACCATGACTTGCCCGGGCTGGCAGTCGGAGTCGACGCCTTGCCGAAGCGATGCTACCCCAGGATCTGGGCATGTAAGGTCCTCAGAGGATCACCTGATCTGGCCAGCAAGCATGAGCCTAGGGCATAGGTGTTCTGTTCCTCACAGGCTTCGCCTGCCCCCGTTGAACGACAAGACGGCAGCAGCGAAGGCACCAAATCCGGGTTTGTGATCTCTCTTGAGTCTTAAAGGTGCTGGAAGGGGTTTCTCGTCTGCCGGCGGTCTTCGTAGGTGAACGTGTGCAGGCACGTGTCTCTTCCCGGAAGAAGTCATAGTTAAAGAAGAAGATGTCGGTTCTGCATTACCCAACAAGCCGCCTGGTGCTCTGGGAGGCTCACGTATCCTAACATATCCTAACGTTCGTTCGCTTTGACGAAGTCTCCTGCTGCCCAAATCCACGCATCTTCGACCTGACCATCTTCGACCGACGCCAACCTCAACCCATCCCATTCGCCTCACTGCGGGAGCCACTCGCAGGGCGAAATCATAGTTGCGACCCCAACCAAGCTCTGGAGCCGGCTTGTGCTGATTTGCACGCATGCGTGGGCGGGTAGGCAATTGTGCCAAGAGACCGTGAGACCTTGAGGCCTGACCCCGATGTTCAGGAAAAGTATCATTGAGTATTCTACTTGCCCAATTGGCTAGATCCTGGAACCCTCGGGGTCGACCTTGCCGGGGCCGGAACTTGGGGATGCAAGCTTCCTCTAGCTAAGCCAGCATCTAGGGCAGAATCGGGCACTTGCAGGACCACTTCGTCACGTGACATCACTTTCTGCATTCGAGCAGCTAGCCGACAAAGCGGAGCGGCTGCGGCTCAGGCAGGAGATGGAGGACAGGGTGTCCAAAGCAAAGCCAACATTCGATCGCTTTTGTCTGTGTGCGCGTTCTGTCACATGTCGCGGGCGTGTGGAAGACCGTTGAGCCAGGAGCGCGTGACGGACCGCCCGGCGCGCTACGGAGACAGAGCCTCGGATCTGCTTCGGCTTCGCCTGGTGTGAGAGATACAGACGAGGACACCTTTTGTTCTCTGAGGCCCGACACCTCGCAACACCGGTCGTCGTTGTGTCGTCCGAGATGAACCCCTGGTCGAAAACAGGCCTTAGCCGGCACATCGGTGATTCTCGGGGTTCCGTGATTTTCGAAGACCGGAGGCGGCCTGGCCATGGTGGTGGAAAGCTATGCATACGAATTTGCGATGCGAGGACCGGTTCCGGCGTGTGCTTCTGAAAACGCAAGAAACCTGGTTCGACGGATTTCCGCATTTCAGGCCATCGGACAATGGCTGTGACTCCACGTTATGGCAACTACACCAACTGCAAGCAGGTCGGCTCGACCAAGGCACTGACATGGTGCATTCTGTGGGGTCTGCAGAGACCTTACTTACTTGAAGCAGGTTTGGCTGGCTGGACAAGAACATGAAGTGTTTTTTTACCACCAGCGACAGGCGATAGGGGTGGGGCGCTGTAAGTGATTCGCTAGAGCAAGAGCCAACACTGATACTACCACAACCTTTCATGTTGGAAGGATTTTGGCAATGGCCGCGGCTGCGATTATGTCTTCGTAGACCACAGCTGTCGGGTTCTGAGATCTTTGGTGCTCCCAGACGTTAACTATAAACGGTTAAGGGATGTGCAGTGCTCGCTACTCAGGCTTCCATCGTCCGCAAGGTCTCTATGGAGATCCTGCCAGTGGCGAGTACCCGGACAGGGATGGATGTGCACAGTCGGTGGAATCACATCAGCTTGAGAGATGGTGGTATTGCCTTCCCGTACTCATCACGAGGACAATGCTTTCCGATTCTCCTTGCTGTGCATAGCTGCCACAGAAGCTCCATTAGTCGGTATCTGAGATGCAAGACGAGTGCAGTCGCAGAGGCAGTCTGAGGCAGTCTCACGAGACTATGCACTTCTTCCATTCACGAGTTGTGCTTGTCCCCAATAGCCAGCACATGTTGGGGACTAGGGTTCGCAGAAGTGGCCTTGTTTCACGGTTTGTGTCTCCCTCCGGCTAGTTTTGGTTCCCGGTGTTTCGGTGTCCGGGTCATTGCGTCTCGGCTTTAGTTCTTGTCATCGTGTGGCCCTGGTGTTGTGTCTCTCTGTTCCCTCGTTGTTCGGGTTACCCGGTGTCCTGGTGCCTTGCTGTGGGAGAATCCCGCTTGTCGGTGGATGTGCTCGCTGTGTTTGGGTGTTTTTAGGGCCCCAGAGCCGGGACGTGTCACGAGGCTTCGCCGATGAGCCAAACATGCTTACGGCTAATGTTGCGAGATGCACAGATGTACAAAGCAGGCAGATCCTGATTGGCTCTCCCTCCGCTTGTAGCTGACACCTTCTGGTATTCCACAATCTTCTTGGTTTCATTGATTCATGCACCCTGTGTCTTGTAGAATCAGCATGATGCAGTCCTGCAAGTATCGCGGTCTCTGTGCTTGTTCTGGTTAGCGCATGTCCCGTTGACTCGTTGTCGTCCTGGATGTCTCGATGTGTCGATTTTCCAGTGTCGTCACGTGGTCAACCACTGCCTGCATGTCTCGACGTCGTGGTCTTTGATTGCGCCGGTGTCCCGGTGCGCTTTCTCGTTGTGCGGGTGTTCCAGTGCTTTATCGTCTTTGCAGCCCCTGTGCTTGCTCGTTCCACGCCTGTTGGTTCGCGTTGGACATGTTATTCTTGCAGGCTGGGTTGTGAACGGACAAGTGCTTGTTGCTAGAGTCTGCTTGTTACAGCTAAATCTAATACTTCCAGCATAGCCCAGCAATAGCCTGGCGCTGGCCGAGGTCTTGAACCTGGGTGGCTCCATCTTCGGTCAAGAGGTCCATGAATGAATGGACATGCAAGAGAAACTTCTGGTTCTCCGAACGTGGCATCTTCATGTGAAGGTCTGCTTCATTGCCAATGATTGGCAGACTGGCATGCTCCCCGTCGGGGACTCTCCGGGTCCTGACGGTATTGTAGCAGGTCCTTGTGTGACTGCAGGCTTACCTCTTCTACAAGTACAAACGGAACGGCACCTACCTCAAGGCTCGGTGAACTCCACAAGAAGAGCAGCTTGTTCCAAAACGACTCAAGCCTTCAGGCGCGATGTCTCATGGTGCTACACAACATGGGGTATCAAGGCCTCTTGCAACCTGTTGAGATAAGTCGAGTTGGCTTCGGTGCTGTGCTGAGGAAAATATCGGATGAGCCAGCACCCGATGGACAGGCAGCCAGAGTTTCAGAATGCTGCCTAGTACCGAATGCCAAACTTGCGCTGCTCCTGATGCAGGTTCTTCGGGCTTCCTTCCGATGCCAGCAAGGCGTGTCAGCGAAGGGTCCTTCATGCGAAGCAGCAGCATTGCTGAGAGCTTGCTATGTGAACTACTGTCTGAAGAATGGTGTCTACCACACGGCACGAGAGCATTTCTTGACGAGTTGGAGGACCTGGAAGGTGAAGACCTTCACTTTGGCACGGACCACTGATCTTTGTCGGATTACACTTCCGGGGAAGTGAGCTGCGGGGACATCCACCTATGTAGCATAATTCATGACTCTGTGACAGGGTTTCCGCAGCCACCCTTGCAAGTAAGACCGTGTTCACCAGCAGCCTCGCCATTTCCGGCAGAACTACAAAGTGTTTGACCTCTCATGGTGAAGGACTGTGTGAACCTCTTGGGTGCGGGCATCCGGATGGCGGATCGTGTCGTGTCGGCTCCTCGAAACTGGTCACGACACTCGACACCGTGATCAGCTGTGGTCGGCACATGTTACTCGGCAGCTCCTGAGGACGGTCTCACCCAACTATGCCTTTGAGATCCAGACACCAGAAGGCTTCTGCGCAGGGCACAGATGCCAGCGGCGTGGCTTCTTCACATGGGGTTACGCTGCCCTTGCCATGATACAGTAGCGTGCCTGTCCCTGTGATTACTGGCGGTCTGGGGGATCGGGCGAATTGCTTAGAGAGTCAGGATGTTGAATCTCAATTATGCTGCATTGTGAAGAAGTCGTTTTGTTGTCCGGTCGTCAACTGATAAGACCGTCCAGTCATAGTTTGCTGTTGGCCTTTCTTTTCCGAGCCAAGGCTTGTCGTTTCGTCAGCAGTTCGGTGAGTTAGTTCGCGCTCTCTGACTGCCTGCCCGCTGCATTCTGCATGTCTGTGCTGGGCCTCTTTCTGCCTCACTCTCTCTCTCTCTCTATCTCTCTATCTCTCTGTCTCTCTGTCTCTCTGTCTCTCTGTCTCTCTGTCTCTCTGTCTCTCTGTCTCTCTGTCTCTGTCTCTCTGTCTCTCTGCCTCTCTGTCTCTCTGCCTCTCTGGCTCTCTATCTCTCTGTCTCTCTGTCTCTCTGTCTCTCTGTCTCTCTGTCTCTCTGTCTCTCTGTCTCTCTGTCTCTCTGTCTCTCTGTCTCTCTGTCTCTCTCTCTCTCTGTCTCTCTTTCTCTTTCTCTTTCTCTCTTTCTCTTTCTCTCATTGACAACCCTGCCGCAGCCTCTGTGCATCTCGGACAGCGACAAAGTCCCGAACTCTAGGACTCTAGGCTAACTACTTTCTTGTGACAACACAGAGAGTGGAGAGTGTAGGGACTCGAACCTCTAGGGACGTTTGTAGAAGTAAACACGGGCGAAGAGGTATCAGCTTGTTTGAGCTCCCGCCTGCCTTCGAATTCCTGCTTTGCCTCATGGCTTACAGATCGACATGCACTTGGTGGCTACACCCTCCGCTGCCGCTTCTTTTGTTGGTTGCCGCTTTGTTGGTTGCCACGGTGTTTCCGTACCTCCGGTTTCTTGGTGGTTCGTCCATGCAATGCATGCAAGGAGGACCCCGAAATCACAGTGAATTTACCTGTCAACGGCCCATTGGGCATGCCACTGTGGAGCAGACATGGTGGTTGCCACGGGTAGCAGATCAGGTGAACGGTGTGATCTCCAGCGAAGGACCGATGCTTCCGTACCTTCTCCTTGTCATCCAGATCTGCACTGGAACAGTGGAACAAACAGATGCAGACCTGTGTACATGGTGCGGAAGTGGTTCGTGGCTCCTTTTTGCACTCATGTGGTGGTTGTCCCTGACGGGGCTGCGAATTGTCATATTCATCTGCGTACATCCATACAATTATTATTTCTCTGACCACATTTTTCTGCTGAGCAGCATGGTGGCACAGATTCAGATGTCCTTGGCAATGACATTGCAGAGACAGGAATCGAATGCAGGCTCCGATACCCAACTTTGGTTTTCTCTGGAATGTCTATTGGCATCAGTGATGCTGGTCTTCATACTTTTCGAGGCATTCATTACAAGTTGGCTGTATCACACACTTCTCGCAAGTTGGCTAGCCTTGCTTGCATCACTGGTTTGTTTTCAGCTGATGACATACATGTGGGTGCGTATCCTGCAGAGGGCACCTGCACTGAAGACCGAGGGTTCCAGGAAGTTGATGGAGGACGCTTGTGAACACGGAGGCTCCAAGGCTTGAGGGTTTTCACAGGTCCGTTTCAGATGCCGTTTCACTGCTCAAAAAGCAGATGCGAAATCGAGGGGAGGGCCGGGAGGGTTGGGAGAGCCCGAGGGAAGAGCTCAGAGACGCAGTGCACAGTCGGCCGTCCCATTGCCGGCCCTTGCAGGCGGGCTGGGACTTCACTCGGCACTCAAAGCCAAGGCCTCTATGCGCAGAGCCGGGCACGCAGAATGCAGCTCGTGTTGAATCCTTGGCGGTGGCGGAGATTCTGGGAGAGGGCGAGGGCTTCGTGGGATCAGCAAGGTCAAGGGCATTCTGAACGGCATCTCCGACGAGCCGAGGGCTCTGCTGCACTGTGCTTGGATGTGCAGCATGCCGTTGTGGTGATCCATTCCTTCAGGTGGAATCCCATGACTGATCCCCACATAGCAGTCCGTCCGGACCTGAGCGGTTTCTCTTCTGATGGCTGCAAATGTGAATGGTAGGTGGAAGCTGGTGGCAGTAAGAGAGCGGATTTGCACTGTCTTGGGTACACACCTTATTGCAGCCTTCGCATTGAAGCAAAACGCCACGCAGTCCGCGAACTGCTGTGACGGGTCGCAAGGCGAGAGAGGGAAGGTGAGCTTTGAGAGCACTCAGACTCAGGATATGGTGTCAGCAATTTCGAAGACGGCAAGCTCCGCTGCAAGGCACGCATGGCACACGTGCAGCACTGAACCAACGCCGTGATTGCAACCTCGTGTTGTCGGCAAGAGCTTAGCAGCTAAAATTGCTTCCCCATGGCATCCGAGTTTTTTTTCTGAAGGTCATTTCGAGTCATGGCATACATGCAGCTAGTGTCAGAGGAGTGAGTTCTAGCAAAGAAAGCAACGTGGAAGCGCCTGGTCCATGTCAGGCGGAACTCCAGCGACAACTGGGCCTGCAGCAGGCCGGGACCGGCGCGACAAACTCAACGACAACACTCAGACGAAGCTAAACGGGCGTGTGTGCGCTTTTCGATGTTCCTCATGCAGTCTTTGTTCTGGAGCAAGGGCGTTGTTTCCGCTGTAGAAGTATGAAGCCTGGGAGGCCTTGATAGCAAAAGCAAGGCGATAATTGCCGCAACAAGACAAAGCCTGTGTACTGCATGTGTACAGCAAAACCAAGCTGAGAATCTTGTGCTTTGGAGCTTCGTTTTCTTCAAGCTTGAAGTGTTGCGCTCTTTCTGCTGTTTCGAGCTTGCTGCGCGTTCAGATTCCTGTGTTGTCGGGAAACTTCCGCAAGCGGAGAAGCTAGGAAAAGAAATAAAGGCTCCGTGGTCGGTCGTGGTTGTTTGTCCTGCAATCTCGCACACTTGATCACGCTTGACTGGACACATGTTGCGTTCAACAGGTCGCAAACATGTTTGTGCAGGATGTTTGCCGTGTGCTCTTTGAAGAAGCTGCTGGGGACGGCGTCTGCTGGGTCCTCTATGATACGTGTCGCGCTGCAGCTTCATCTGAATTTGCGGTCCTTGTCATTGTGCTGCGTGTTGCTTCCTCTAGGAGACCTTGCTGACTTGCTGTTTTGTGTTCGACGTAGTTTTTACTTGTGCTCCATTGTGTCGGTGGATGTCTCGATTCACCATGATGGCCGGCTCGACCCGCGAGTTCTGATCCTGTGCACAGGATCCCAAGCTGTGCCTCATTGGCTTCTGCGGTCGCCTTTGCTACCAGAAGGGGATCCACCTCATCATGGAGCGGAGTTCAATGTCGTTTGTGCGAGCAAGCCAGAGGTTAGAGGTTCGCAACATGCTGTGCTTCTGCAGTCTGCACCCTATTTGCAGGAGTGCCTTCCGTGGCTGATGCGTGACGAGGCGGAAAGCATCCTTAGTGCTTTGTGGTGCTATGTTTCGCTTGCGCTTGGAAAATCGGTCAGCATTTCTGGTCAGGGCAATGGGGTCAACGGCTTCGTTCAGCTTGCGTGGGGTGCCAAGGAGACAGCAGGACGCGACTCGAGTTGTTAGCCTGCCGATAGTAGCGTGAAGTTTCCGGTTGGAGATGTGGTGGCAGCCGTGTACCTTCAGCGTACAGATACGGATGTGCACTGGCTCGAGGCTGAACAAGGCAAGTCACCTTGCTAAGAAATGAGTGGCGCATGCCTGCTCTGAAGGTTGATGGGCAAAGGTGATCCCAAATACGAAGATCAGCTCCGGTCCATGGAGGTTTGCGGTGTTGTTTGATCTCGAGCACTGGCCGCAAACGTTGCATTCCCATGAGCTGCAGTAGCAGTATTACAAACCTAGCATGGTGTTTGTCATGCAGGCTTCACATCGTGGACGCGTTTGTGCATTTGCCCAGGGCTCTGCCGATTGAGTTCTGTCACGAAGATTCCCAGCTCAGCCTTGCAATTGCGTGATTTTGTGTGCAGAGCCTTCAGAAGCGTCGTCCCTTTTCCTACTCGTTACGCGCCCTTTACAAGCTCATCGGTTTTTCCAGGAACACGGAATCAAGCGAGCAAGAGAATCGAATCAAGCCACAAAGGATTGGTTCATGTTGCCGCTAGAAATCGTAAGTGCTCTGAATCTCAAGGCTAGCAACAGTTGTGCCCTATGAGTGCAGAGCCTCTCGCCATGTAGGGACCTCCATCCCGTCAGGATTGTGCGGCCCTTGAGACCATGTTTTCTGATGTTTTCTGCCCATCCAGGTTGGTTTTGACCCCGTTGTGGAACACCGCATGATGGCCGGATGCGACATCTTATTGATGCCTTCCCAGTGCCGCATCGAACGATGCCAGCTGGTTTGTTTGCATCTGCGAATTGGTTTGCTACATGACATACATGATATGTTCGAGCACAGGGCCATTTACTTGTTATGCGTCATAATATGTCATATAATGCGTTGCATGAGTGCCCAGTCGGACTCCGTCGTCAGAAGCTTTCCAGGTACGAGCCATGCGGCCTCCCACAGATGTATGCACAGCAGCATCTTTGCTCAACAAGAAGCGGCCCTCTGAAAGCACCGGGTGTTGACAGACGTGCCTCAGGTATGCAACGATCCCTGTTGTACACGAGACTGGAGGTCTGAAGGACGGTCGCACATCGCAGTCTGCCATGAACAATTTGGCAAACTGCATGGGATTTCAGGACTCCGTCCGTGGCCTGTGGAACGTGGAGCACGACAGACACTGCGTTGGTGTCCTGGGAGATCGCATGTGGCAGCACACGTTCAGATAGAAGCTGGCTACAATCTCAAAGTACCCACAGGGCCAGAGAAATCAAGATTTTCGGACAGCTTCTTCTTGCATTGCAGTCCTCACAGAATCATAGGCTACCGGCTTCCTTTTCGGTGGCTTCGATGCCAATCGCCTCAAAGAGCGACTTTATCAGGCGGGCATGTAACTAGCAACTCCCGACCGGTGAAGCTGGCTTGGACTTTCTCCCTGCCATTCCCCGCCCTCCTTGCCAGCAACGTCTCATACAGAGAGCTTCAGGAAAGGTCAGTTTACATCGCTACACATGTTAGATTTGGCTTCCTGGCATTGACACATGAGAAGGCGGGTTTGAACACATCAAGCAGGCGTGCTTGTGAGAGCGCGCTAATGCATGAAATCTTCGTCCCCTCCTACCCCCAACTCCTGGTGTCGTCGCGAGCTGCATGAACACGGAGCAGTTTCTTCCAGAGGGGTTCTCGGCGTACGGAGCGAAGGGAGATGAAAAAACGTCGGGGCATGTGCGTCCGCAGCAACCTTTTACCAAAGGGCTAAGTTTCACTGTTGGCTCATGTCAGCTTGCAAGTGGCAGGAGCAGTCATGGTTGTTCTCCTGCCAATAAAGACGTAAAAGCCCGATCTTAATGTCTGTATGGCTTGGCCTGAGTTGGACTTTCGAGGGCCCGCGAAGGGTTGGCAGTGTAGGCATTGCAAACCGGTCATACGATTGCGTGGGGGGAGCGTTCTTGGCGTCGCTTGGCAATCATCGCAGCCGACCACTTTAGTGCACAGAGTTTCACAGGCCTTCAGCCTCTCAATCCCCGAGCCTGTCTACATTTTAATGTGAGCTGACTGTGTCGGAGGCGATGGACATCTTCCGGCATCAAAGACCGCTGTGGCGACAGATGCAGACCAATGCCATCAAAGGCACCTTGGATGTCTGTCTGGCAGTGGCTGTTTGAGAAAGACCCTCTGCTTGCAGTGCAGTATGCCTGCATGTCGTTTATGCTTCTATTAGCAAGGCGATTTCTACTGGCCACAGGCCATCGATGAATACGTGTCTTGGCGACATCTTCTGTCAGGAGTGCTGTCTGATTCTTAATACGTGCCCACAAGGCCGCGGACAGCGTCCCCGGCGTCCCCAGCGTCCCCGGCGTCCCCAGCGTCCCCAGCGTCCCTGGCGTCCGGGCGTCCCCGGCGTCCCCAGCGTNCCCGGCGTCCCTGGCGTCCCCGGCGTCCCTAGTGAGAATAGCTGCTCCAGTGCCTGACCTCCGCCGTTGCCGTTGCGGCCCAAACGGGGCCCCTTGAACCTTTAGCTACCGTAGGCGTGCAGAGAAAAGACACATCCGCTTGCATTAGCTGCGCAGAGCCATAGTGATTCGTTGTCAGTTGGCAGCGGAGCGCCTCGGTTCTGAACCAGGGCCGCGATCCTGACCACGGACCTCCGCTCCGATTACACGATCCGCCGGGACGTGACCGCGGCGAGTCTCGACTACCTGGGCGTTAGCGAGGGCTCAGACTACCAGTTTGCCTTGCTGCGGTGTGGGATCGCGTTGGGAAACAGAAGTGAGCCCGCATGGCCGGAAAGGGGTCCAACGGCCCCGGAGAGACATGGGTCTATCGTGACAAGGACCCACCGCCGGCCTATAGTGGTGAAAATCCCCAGTCCACCTTCCGTGGCTACTTGCGGGACCTGGAGTTGTGGCAAGCAGCCACTGATGTTCCGGAAGACAAGCAGGGACTCAAGCTGGTCCAGGTCTTGAGCGGCCATGCCAAGGCGGCGGTGGACGGGCTGGCCGTCTCCGAGATAAAGGGTGTCGGCGGCTACAAGGCGGTTCTCGGCAAGCTGCGCGAGGCCTGCGAGCCGTATGTGGAGACGGCGTTGCCAAGGGCCTTAGAGGGAGCGTTGTTTGGAGCGCCCCGGGCCCACAAGGAAACCATGGCCGAGTACATCATCCGCTTTGAGAGGGCGCAGGCCATGTTGAAAGATGAAGGCGTTGAGCTGCCTACCAAGGCTGTGGGCTACCTCTTGCACCGGCAGGCGAACCTGGACCCGGAGCTGGACGGCAGGCTGACTACTTGGCTGGCGGGGGACTATTCCAAGGATAATGTGCTGGCCAAGCTGCGCCGTCTGGAGAGAGTCCACCAAGAAGGTTCGAAGAAGGCCTTTGTATTCGACGACCCGGAGAATCCCGACGGCGACAGTTGGGGTGAAGAGACTCAGGGCGAGATCTACTACCAGGAGGACAGCGAGGACGACGAGGGCTACATCTACCTAGGCGACGCTGAGCCGAGCGAGGTCTTTGAAGAGGAGGACCTCCTGGAGGCTCTCGCCTCTTATCAAGAGGTGCGGCAAAGGATCAAAGACCAGCGCCTTGGGGGAAAGTACTTCAAGAACCCCGGCGTCGGCAAGGGGTCCTTTCCCAAGGGGCCGGCCGCGTCGAAAGGCAAAGGCAAAGGGCCTCCTCGTGACGGGGGCTTTGGAGCTGGCCGTGGCACCGGCAAGTGGAACCAAGGCGGCCGGGGAAAGATCCATGTGGAAGAGCTGAAGCTGAGGACTCGCTGTCGCTCTTGCGGTCAGGTGGGGCATTGGTCAAGAGAGTGCCCTTCGAACCGAGCGGCGCCGTCGTCCTCTGCTTCTTCGGCGTCGACCCATGGCAAGCCCAGCTCGGCTACCTCATTCTACTGGGGCTCGGGCTCGGCTTCGGGTAGTTCCCCTTCGGTGGCCTTTATCACTTTGCAGCAGGTGCTTCGCCGTCAGCAGGAAAAGAGGAATGCGTGCCTACAGTTTTGTGGAGTTAGTGCTTCGGAGGGTGAAGCCTTGGTCGACACAGCGGCACAGGATGGACTGATAGGCAAGCCTAGTCTTCTTCGTCTTTGCAGTGCTCTTCGGCACCATGGGTTGGCATGCAAGTGGCTTAATAAAACAGCAGCAGCCCGGGGAATAGGTGGAACCGCGACCACGGTGGGGGTGGCAGAGCTACCGTTGGGCTTGGCCGGGGTGTCGGGGATCCTGGAGTGTACGGTCATCTCTGAGGACGTACCACTTCTACTGCCGATCTCCTTGATGCGTTCGCTAGGTGCTGAGATAAGTCTCCCAAAGAACACCCTCAACCTCACCTATGTCGGGGCCTTGTGCAACATGAACACCTTGCACTCTGGGCACGCTGCGGTTAGTGTTCTCGAGTTCGGACCCAATGGTTGGACGTTGCCTTCCCAGTGTAAGGGCACCAGGGTAGCCAGCGACTTTCGAGCAAGCTCTTCTCCTGTGCAGCAGCATTCTGGCTTTGCTTCGATGCGCGAGATCGCAACGCCCACCAGCCAGACCTCCTTCGCGACCCATGTTGGCGGCGCAGGTCCTGAGGGACACCAGCAAGCCGACCGCCGCAGCGTCACGGAAGCGCAGAGGAGTTCCAGACCGAGCCAGGGTGGCACTCCGAAACTGGCGCGTCATTGGGGACAAGCTTTGCTCTTTGGTGTTTTGGGGGCCGCTGCACAATGCAGTCACGCAGTTCCTNAAGCGCAGAGGAGTTCCAGACCGAGCCAGGGTGGCACTCCGAAACTGGCGCGTCATTGGGGACAAGCTTTGCTCTTTGGTGTTTTGGGGGCCGCTGCACAATGCAGTCACGCAGTTCCTGGAGGGAGTGGCCAAGCCGGCTTTCTTGCCAAAGAGCCGGGCCTCCTCGAGTACTACCGTGGCTCTGGCTCCCACGAGCAAGGCGGAGTTCTACAAGGCCTATATCAGCCGGGAGCCCGCGCCGGAGACNGCCAAGCCGGCTTTCTTGCCAAAGAGCCGGGCCTCCTCGAGTACTACCGTGGCTCTGGCTCCCACGAGCAAGGCGGAGTTCTACAAGGCCTATATCAGCCGGGAGCCCGCGCCGGAGACCATGACGAATGTGAAGGGCATCCCCGAGGAGAGTGGCCAGAACTGCCGCCACGAGGCACGCTACCTCAAGGGCGGCGGCAATGGGCATGCGAACTGGGTCCATTGCGCGAGGTGCCTGTCGAGATGGCGGTTGACGCCGGAGGCGGCGGCACAAGTCACAGGGAGAGCGCTGCAGGAGGTGGCGCCGGAACCGGCAGCGAAGGGCAAAGCCAAGGCCAAGCCAGCAGCAACGTTTCAGATCGAGGACTCAAAGACTGCCGGGCCGATGGAGAGCGACTACCTGAGCGTGGTCGAGGACCAGAAGGAGAAGATGCAGTACATGCAGGCCCAGCTGGAGCTCCTGACCGGGACGACCGACGAGATCGACATGGCGGCGGAGGCATGCTGTGCGATCGAAGGGTCACTTTTGAGCCTGGACGCCAGGATGCAGCAGGAAGCCCAGACGGTGATCACCGAGTTTCGGAGGCTCAAGCTGGTGGAGGAGGAGAGCCGGGCACGCAGCCGGCACTTTCCCACCAGGGNCTTTTGAGCCTGGACGCCAGGATGCAGCAGGAAGCCCAGACGGTGATCACCGAGTTTCGGAGGCTCAAGCTGGTGGAGGAGGAGAGCCGGGCACGCAGCCGGCACTTTCCCACCAGGGAGACCAAGGACGAGTGGATCAAAGCAGCCGACAACTTGAGGATCGCGTCGGGCCAAATGAACCAGTACTACCAGGACATGATGCGCCAGCGGGCTCAAGTGACATCGCTCCTGCTGAGGTCGGGTCAGTAGAGCACGAGGCTCGGTCGGGAGACGGACAAATCGTGCTCAAGAGGGCATCCCCGAAGGCGATTGGAGCCTGGCTGTCTCGACAGTTGCCGGGCGTGGAAGACTATGTGGTGGCCAAGGACAGCCAGGGGATGCATAGGAGGGACCGCGCCGACTTTGCGATCGATGGCTGGCCGGGGGGAGAAATCTTCTTGGCGGTGAACGAGCCGGCCCTCTACCTCTTTGCGGCCACAGACGGTGGGGAGGAGCACGACCTCACCGAGTTTCACACCGCGCTTGGGTGCGGACGCTAACGTCAGCGGGCGCCGGGCGAGATCAAGTTTTGGCACTTAGTGCTCGAGACGAGCCGTCTACGCAGTGGAGTTTGTGGCAGCAGCGGAGACCTAGGGTACTTCAGCTTTGCCCTGGGAGAGGAACGGAAGCCGTGGACCATGCATGTCGCATGGTGCGAGCTCAGTGGCGTCGAGGGGGAGCTTTTTCCATACTGATCTCTAAGCACGCTCCCGCCACAGCTGCCCTGAAGCAGCTGAAGAACCATGTGTGCAAGACCTCGGCGGCCTACTTGCTGTTCCGACAGAAGGGCATCCTCACTAATGGCTCGGACGAGGAGCGGTACAAGCTGGCCAAGAAAGACCAGGAGATCCTCGGGACCACTTTGGCGGAGGAGTTCTCCGAGACCTTTGTTGAAGAGGATCAAGGAGGAGCGGAGGCCGAGTATCCCGAGCCTCCGGGATCGGACCCAGCAGTGCCAGTCCGGGAGCCGAGCCGTGAGCAGAAGGACGCCTTGCAGCGAATCCACCAGAACTTAGGGCACCCTGATGCGGCCACCTTGGCCAGGACTTTGCGAGTTGGCGGTGCTCCAGAGTACTTGTGGAAGTGGGCAAAGCAGCATTGTCGTTGCCCGGCGTGTGTTTCGGGGGCTAGGCCAAAGGCTCCGAGACCGACTGCTGTGCCCAGGTCCTACGCACCCAATGCCGTGGTGGCAGTGGACCTGTTTCACATGCCAAGCTGGGACAACCAAGGAGAGAAAGAGCTGTTCCTGAATATGGTGGACTTAGGCACCAACTTCCAGATGATCGAGCGCATTCCTTCGAAGGAGGCGGTGGTCGTGTGGAAGGCTATGTCTAGGACGTGGGGTCGTTTTCTTGGATGGCCTCAAATGATCTTATGCGACCAAGGAACGGAGTTCCTGGGCCAGTTCAAGGACAAGTGCCACGAGCTCGGCATCATCCTGCACACCATTGGAGACCAGAATGGACGTTGTGAGCGGCACGGGGCTTTGTGGAAGATGCTGTTTGAGAGAGCGAAGTGGATCAACGCCCCGGCCTCGCTAGATGAGTGGAAGCTCTTGATCAGGGAGACGGAAGCGGCGAAGAACCGGTTGTCCGACCGGTCCGGGTTTTCCCCGGCACAGCGAATGCTAGGGCAAACGCCTCGTGTGAGTGCCGAGCTGCACTCGGACTCCTGGCTGGACCCGGTGCTGGCTTCCAACGACGAGGAGATGATCAAGATGCTCAAGGCTAGGGCAGCGGCTCAGAGAGCGTGGGCCGAGACCAACTGCTCAACCGTGGTGCGTAAGGCTCTTCGAGCCAGACCGCGTACCCAGAAGCAGTTCGGCCCGGGGGACGTGGTGTATGTTTGGCGGCACCGAGCCTGGGAAGGGCCAGGAGTTGTCATCATGCCCGAAGGAGCCAACTGCTATGTGAATGTCAAGGGCAGGTTGTGGAAGGTTGCCAATGATCACGTCAGGAACGCGGTGTCGGAAGAGATCAAGGGGACCGAAGCGGTTCACGACGTCTTTCGGGACCTTCGGGAGCGTTTTTCTCGCGAAGGCAGAGAGGCACCAGTTGTGGAAGACCTCACGGGCGACCCTAGGCCGCCAGCCTCGGAAAGACCTTACTACGATCCTGTTGAAGAAGAAGGCTTTTCGCGAGGGTTACCACGACTTCGAGCCGGCCACGACGACCCAGAACCTCCAGTTCCTTTGCCGAGCCCGGAACCTCTGGAGCCGATGAGATCGGCGACACCGGAACCACCGGAACCTCCGGTACCTCAAGTTCCTCTGGGCCCTGACCTCAATAATGAGACACCGGTCCCTCGTGAGATGGAGAGGGAGAGCACCGAAGAGCCAGAGGTGGAGAAACACAACTCTGAAGGACCAACTCGTGAGGACCAAGTGCGTGACGCAGTGGAATCGGCCAACCGCGGTCGAAGACTGGACGGCATTCCTATGGTACCGCCGTTCGCCAGGCCCTCAGGAAGCTCATCGGGTTCCACCGGACCTGGGGGAACGGATTCTACCTATGAGCCGGTGAGAGAGTCGATGCGCCAAGCGCCGCACCCCTACCAGCGGCCGGAAGAGGACGACGTCTTCGTTGACTCAACACTCTTCTGAAAACTAGAGCATTGTATGTCACCTTGTCCAGGTGAAATCCTGTTCGCTATGTTATGGGTTCTCCTTTATATATGTGGGTGAGCTGCACTGGCCATCCCTCTCAACCTGTTTCGGTCCTCTGAGCCCGGTTTCTCTGCTGCCATGCGTACTGTAGGCTGGTAGATGGAGTTTGCTCGTCTAAGGGGCCCTTCCTGGAGCGGGGTGTGCGACACAGGTAGAAAGATCCGACTGGCGTTTTGTTCTTTACAAGCTCCGCTTTGCCGCCGACCCAAAGCTCGACTTGGTTCGTTAACTGTGGTGAGCACGTTTTTTGAACACCGTTATCTCAGAGTGGCACCGGTTGATTTTTTTGTGTTTTGCTGGAAGTTTGTCTTTCAAAGAAATATAAGTGCCGGCCTTTGTGCTTTCGAAACAAACAAACCGGATTCCGTATCGAACCTTGCACGATATGGGTTTCAGATGGTTTTTCCGAGCCGACAGCTATTTCTCCGGCCAATAATCCCCGAAAGCTAGGCGAAAGTGGAGAGCGGAATAGTTTCACCCAGCCGCACTCCTGATATCAGCGCTGTGGCCTTTCTAGCATGCGGACCCCCGGCAAGCGGTGAAGCTACTATCGTTGAGGAAGAGGTGGTGGCGCCGAAAGGCCTTAAGGAGCCGAAGCCCAACAGAGATTACTGGGAGCTTCTGCGGCGTCAAGGCGTGCTGCGCCGGCACCACGTGAAGTGGCGCACGTGTCGGTTCAGCCCTTGGGAAGGTTCCAAAATGCCAGTGGAGATCAGCGCTTTGACTTCGGAGCGGGCGACCGTGAAGGTGACCAAGAGTGGGGACCGCGCTGAGGAGCACGACGATTGGCGAGCACTTCGGCCAGGTAGCAAGTCGACGCAGAAGTGGAAAGGCCACACCGACTTCCTGCTCACCAAGCCGGAGGCCAAGAAGTTGCTGAAGCAGCTAGCGGAGATCACGCCGGAGGAGGGCAGCGCCGTCTACGCCTTCGACGTTGAGACCCCAGAGGCCTTTGCCGTGAAGAAGGCCGCGAGTGACGAGGTTGCCGAGCGGGACATTCCCGATGAGGAGTGGCCAGACTGGCGGCAGGCCGACGCGGAAGAGTGGGCAAAGATCGAAGCGTCGGGTGCTGTGAAAGTTCTGACGCCGGAGCGATCTAGAGAAGTGTGTGCTGAGCTCGCTGCGTCAGGCCAGCTCAACCGGATCATAGACAGCCGGTTTGTTCGGCGGAAGAAGCCCAGTGAGCAGCTCGGGGAACCAAGTTCCTTCAAGAGTAGATGGTGCGTCCGTGGAGACCAGGATCCACACGCGGCTGATTTGGATGCCTACGCACCTACCGTGACTACTCAGAACTTGCAAGTGATCCTTCAGCTAGCAGCTTCACAAGCGATGCCAGGTTCCTGCGGTGACTTAAAGGCCGCGTTCACCCTGCATAGGTCTGCGGGGAAACTGTACGTGCGGCAACCGCGCGGGGGACTGCCCGGGCTGGCGACGGAAGTGATTCTGGAAGTGATCGTCGGGGTCTATGGCTTGGTGGATGGGCCAGCCCACTGGAGGCGGACCCTTAAGTCCTACGTGACCCAAGAGTTGGGTTACAAGCAGTCCCGCATAGATCCGACAGTGTTTTCGCTATACGTGGATCGACAGCTGCAGGGAATACTGGTGATCGAGATCGACGACATTCTGTCGTTTGGCTACCGGGAGCACGAGCTCAGAATGGCCAAGCTACAGTCGCGCTTCAAGTTCGGCAAGTACAAGAAGCTGCAAGAGCTGGAGTTGGGCACCATGTTCAACCGAAGGCGCATCCAGCAAGAACCGGACGGAACCATCCGTGTGGATATGGCCAAGTTCATCGAGGAGAGGCTGCACCCAATGGCGATTCCGAAAGATCGTCGTTCTCAACCAGAGGCCGACGCCACGGTGCAAGAAGTCTCGACTGCCAGAGGGGCCATAGGTTCTTTGGCGTGGCTCGCGAAAGAGGGTCGGCCAGACTTAGCTGGGGCGGCTTCTATGTTGGCGAGCAAGCTCACCACCTTGAAGGTGAAGGACATGATCGACATCAACCGCAGCATCGCCGGTGCCAAGGCGAGCCGGGACTTGGAGCTGAAGTTCCTTCCGATTCCACCGGAAGACCTGTGTTGGGGCTGCGTGACTGACGCTTCCTGGGCGAACCACAAGGATGGATCCAGTCAAGGAGCCACCGCGGTGATTGCCTTCCATCGGGACCTCATGTCGGGGAAGAGGGCGCCATGCACCATCGTCTGGTGGAAGTCGGGCAAGCTGCGACGCAAGGTCAACAGCACCCTAGCCGCCGAGGCTCAAGCTCTACTCCGCGGTTTGGGTGACCTGATGTGGGCCAAGGCCGTGTACCACGAGCTGGTGGACTGCGACTTCACCCTGGAGTCTTTCAAGCAAGACGTCCGTGCTAGAGCCGAACTGGTACTGCAGAGTTCCGGAGCCAACGAGACGCTCAAGGACTCTTTGTCCGTCGTAGATGCCAAGTCGCTCTACGACAACCTCATGAAGGAGGGCTCTCAAAGCCAAGATAAGTTCACCGCATTGGACGTCGCCATCGCCAGGGAAAGAGTCGATGGCCTAGGAGTCGACCTGCGATGGGTGGAACATCATGCTATGGTTGTGGATTCGCTCACAAAGCTTAATGGCAACAAGGAGGCGCTGATGAAACTCCTCACGACCGGAACGTTCAAGCTGGAAGCTGAAGAGTAGCGTCGGAGACGCGAAGGCACCGTTAAGAGGCGGTGACCAGGCTTCGGTCAGCAGAGTTTTAGGGAGCTGAGAATAGCTGCTCCAGTGCCTGACCTCCGCCGTTGCCGTTACGGCCCAAAAGGGGCCCCTTGAACCTTTAGCTACCGTAGGCGTGCAGAGAAAAGACACATCCGCTTGCATTAGCTGCGCAGAGCCATAGTGATTCGTTGTCACTAGCGTCCCTGGCGTCCCCGGCGTCCCTAGCGTCCGTTGCGTCCTCCGCGTCCCTTGTGTCCCCGGCGTCCCCCGCGTCAGTCTGATGTATACATGTGTATATATATATATCTGTGTGTGTGCGTGCGTGTGAACAACACAACTGTCGACATTTTCATCGTCTGAGAAACAACACTCAACGTGCATCGGAAAGAAGCACCATTACACATCATCAACACCACTACACATCATCATAGAAATCATCATTATATCATATAAACATCATCTTCATCAACAACACAACTTTCGACATTTTCAGCGTCTCAGAAACAACACTCAACGTGCATCGGAAAGGAACACCACTACACATCATCAACACCACTACACATCATCATAAAAATCATCACTATATCATATAAACATCATCTTCATCAACAACACAACCTTCGACATTTTCATCGTCTCAGAAACAACACTCAACGTGCATCGGAAAGAAACACCGGTACACAACATCATAACAATCATCATCATTTCAAACAATCATCATCTTCATCAACAACACGACCTTCGACATCTTCATTGTCTGAGAAGCAACACTCACCGTGTATCGCAAAGAAACACCACTACACATCATCATAAAAATCATCGTCATTTCAAACAATCATCATCTTCATCAACAACACGACCTTCGACATTTTCATCGCCTCAGAAACAACACTCAACGTGCATCGCAAAGAAACACCACTACACATCATCATAAAAATCATCATCATATCATATAAACATCATCTTCATCAACAACACCACCATCGACATCACCATCGTCTTCGCAGCAACACTCGCTAGCCATCGCAAAGCTTCAGGGCCTTATGCGTTGGAATGGCCTCTCCCCCTCCCATTCTTAAATGCTTGTTCGCCGCCTTCTTGTTTCCGGGCTTCACGGGCTTAAGCTTGCGACAATCGTCAACATCTTGTTACACAAGTCCAACAACACGGTATAATGCACGAGGCCTATCGTGTGAATTTTGGGCACCAGGCCCAACATGTTGTTACTTACATANGGGCTTAAGCTTGCGACAATCGTCAACATCTTGTTACACAAGTCCAACAACACGGTATAATGCACGAGGCCTATCGTGTGAATTTTGGGCACCAGGCCCAACATGTTGTTACTTACATAAGTCCAACAACACGGCATAATGCACGAGACTTATCCTGAGCATTTTGGGCAGCAGGCCCAAACTCCTCCCCTGCCCTGCCTTTCTTGCCGTCCCCCGTGCCCCGGCATCCCTACGTCCCTGGCGTCCCCGGCGTCCCTGGCGTCCCCAGCGTCCCTGTGCGGCGTCCCGGGTGTCCCCGCCTTCGCGGCGTCCCTGGCGTCCCCGGCGTCCCTACGTCCCTGGCGTCCCCGGCGTCCCCGGCGTCCCGGGCCCCAAGAGCACATATAATCGTCTGATTCATGCGCCGCCTGTAGGAACTCGGGAATCACAATGACGGTTGCCACGGTCCTGGCTCAGGAAAAGAACATCGATCAGGTGATGGAGGCTGCCGGAATGGCATAGCAGGGCATAGAGTCTGACAGGTCGAAGTGTCTTCCGTCCCTGCCAGGAGGAGGCTTGCTGCCGCTGACTGTATGGAGCATGCTCCATCCTGCGGCCTGCCGTCGCGTCGTATGTAGCAAGCTGGGAAGATCTGGGAAGCGTTCGGGGAGCACGTGTGGTGGCGTAGTATTTAAACCTAAGCCGCCTGCCCTGGTGAAGAATCCCATGAGCGCTGCTGTCTGATTTGAGCAACCTGTGGGATTCAGCCGGCGTCCACACTTTGAGCTGCATGGCCCTGGCGCCGAACACCGCCTTCAGACTCGAGAAGCGATGTGGGGAGCCTTTCAGTCTAGGTCATAGGTTGCTGGAGCTGAGCAGAACACCGTGCACACGCTTCATGGTGGTGCGCGTATGACATGAAGGCGATAGTCATAATCTGTCTTGCAAGGCAGTGTTCGGAGAGGTTGCAGGTGCCAACAAGTTCTCCCTCGGATTCAGCATTGGGTCCTGGAATGCTTGGTTTTGGTTTCTCCATCTACAGCTTCCTTGCGGCTTCCACATTGTTAGGCTCGTAGGTGCTATTTCAGAGCCCAATGTGGTCATTCCTTCTGCAATGGTTTAATCGCAAATTAGCCTATGCCCAGCCTTATGGCTGAAGGGCACACGTTTCGCGTAAGCTTTCAGTGGCAGTGAACGATCCATGCTCGTGACTTCTGACGGTTTTTGTCAGGCATCCGACCGTACATAGTCTTAGCTTGGCGAAGATGCGCGTCTCTCCCGCGCTTGATGAAGTCGGAACATGAGATCTTGCCCAACGAGCTCAAGACACCTGGAACGCGGCTTTGTGCGGGTGTCAGACCTGTGTCTGCCTCTTTGCCTCACGATGGCGGAGTTGAATCGTCTATCCGATGGTACTTGCACTTCGATACACGGAGGGTTCAGGTACATTGCGTCTCATATTGTGATCGTGATCTTGATGCCAGCTCTGTTCCAAAAGGAGTCGTTTCACTGCATGACCCCCTAGCACTGACAGGTGGCAAGGCCCCTGTTGCAGGCGGGGAGCAACAACAGCTATCTTCCCCCGCTAGACACTGTCAGCCGCGTGTATAGCAAGGTCAACAGACCTGCCAATAGCTTGACAGCAGCGCGGGCATCATGAGCCCGTCAAGCTTTCTGCCCGGCATCGCATTTTCCCTTCGCGCTGGGCAGATTTTCGGAGGACGCAGCTTTGTGGGGCTTGAACTGGAGCTTCCCCGCACATCGTGCATTAGCGGGGGACCGCTGAAGTGACAGGATGGATGGTTGCCAGGCTTTCCGGCCAAAGGGTCTTGTGTTCTGTAAAGATGCTGGCACAGAGCCGCCTGGCTGTAATTCCCACAGGAAGCTACCGCTACAAGTAGCCCACATGCGCGAGTTGCTCCAGAAAGCAGCTGCCAGGTGCAAGCTGGCCCGGTCGGCAAAAGGGGCCGGCAAAGGGCAGGCGATCCAGATTGTGATGTGCCATTGCTTTAGGGTTGAATGCAGAAGCCTCGCATCAGCCAAAGAGCATGTACCCATTGACCCATGCCAAGGTGTGAAGTTAACAGTAGAGAAGCTGGAAAGACAGACGTGTGGTCACTGAGTTACTTGCATGTAACGCCGGGAAAGGCCTTGCAAGACATTCTTGACCTTGGAAGTTCAGCTTCAGAGGTGCGCCTGGAACTGCACCGAGTTATGTATGCGGAGTTGAGGAAGTTGAGGTAGCTAGATCCCTTTGCCCGTGGCCGAGCTGCCGCGAAGCGGACATTTTGCAGGGTTTGGTCTGGCAATTTGGTGGAGCACGGTTAGGACGAGGAATGTAGCACAGCACAATACTGCACCGCTGTCGCTCGTGCCGCTGTTGGCAGAAGCAGGTTGAGTCATGCTTCCATTATCCGGCTTTGCCTCCGCAGAAGAGGGTTCAAAACACTAACGTTTCTTGTTCGATCCGCACCGATATGCCTTTGACAGCTTTGACAGGCCGAGAACCACAGCTACAGCTCGCGGTGCTGTGTGGTCTCCTTTGTTTAGCCCTGTTGCTCTCAACGACCTCCTAGGGTTGTGGATTAACTTGACCTCTCGTCGAAAATCTGTATCCGACGTTGCATCATTCTTCGGTTATGCTCAATGTGTGGGCTGTCGCTCTGGCCGAGACTTGGACTTGGTCGAACATGAAAGCATTCAGCTCCCGTAAGAGGCAATGTAATGGTAGAAATAAAGCTTCTCAATACAACGAGGAGCATCTTGCAAGTCTTTCTGTACCCGTGCCGATTGTGCATTAGCACTCCGCGAAGCGCGCGTCAGGCACCAGTGAATGAGGACGCGGTGGAGGCAGCCTTGCAACAGTCGGTTGGTTCCGCGAGAAGTGTTTGAGACAGATTAGTGTTTACCGGTTTACCTTTCACGAATCGAGGTTCTGGCGTACGCCAGCGAGCTTGTACTGGCTACAGGGCAGAGGCTGCGAGAGGTGTCGTGGGTTTTCAGGGCTTGAACGGGGCCAATCGGACAGGATTTTGTGCTGCTCCTGCTGTCACAGTGCCAGGTATGCACCGCCATTTTGTTGCATTGCGTTGGAGCTGTGTAGATGAATTGGATTCTTCGTGGTCTGGCTCGTAACAACTGGAGAAAACCAAAGTGAAGATGTTGATTTGAAATAAGAGGTGATGACATTCATAAGGGTCGCGCACAAGCAGCGCTCCATCATGGGGCATGAAGCGTACGCATCACCAGCGTATATTCGTGAAGACAGCAGCTCGTCACCAGTAATACGGAACCGGTCGCATGGACGCTGCGGTTCCAGAATGATCCGATACACGGAGTCTCGGCACGATGCCTCGTTAAGGTTCTAAGATGCAGTCATTTAGCTAAGTCTTTTCTCATTTACACTCGAAGCTCCAGTTGAATGGTGATGTCCAGTTTTTAGTGGGTGGCTTGCCTGTCGGACTGTGTTTACATCATCATGCGAACATTCTTGTCCAAGGAAGGAGTACACCTGCTCTTCAAGCTGAAGGGCTCTGTCATTCCTGCAGAATCTCGGCTCCAGATTGATTGACTGTGGCATCCTGTCCATGCAATCAGCGCTTGCAAACCTGCTTCCTTCCCTTAGCGGAATTGGGTGATTGACTAGGGGTGTCTGACTGCGGCCTTGTTCGTTGGGATAACATCAGTTACCCACTCTGGAAACAGAAAGTGTCCGTATCGTCTTCCTTCGGGGTGTGCGAAAAAAGCTAGCTTTCAAAGACCTATGCTTGCAGGAGAGAGTTTTCTGCGTCCAGCCGAGGCTAGCTCGGTTTGGATAGAATTCCTGATGGTAAGGATGCTGAAGCTGTAGGTTTCCTTTTTTCGATGTGTTGGCAGAAAGTCTCTAGACTCTAGACCACTCGGGGGAGGTTTCTGTGTGTATGTGCACGGAATTTGTGCAGCTGTTGATGTGTCGTGGTGGGGAACCTAGACCTTCCAGCATTGACATCGTTCTTGCAAGTGATGACTGTGTCGTCTGTGCAGTTTGAGTGCAAGGGACGTGTCAGTGCTGCCGAGTCGCCTCCGAGTGAAGTCTTTCAGCGATGATCTTTCACAGATGTT